>SJYA01007762.1:0-17671 GCA_006410615.1 Neotragus moschatus | reverse complement strand
CCAGGAGCTGACTGTGGCTCAGATCATGAACTCCTTATTGCCAAATTCAGACTTAAATTGAAGAAGGTAAGGAAAACCACTAGACTATTCAGGTATGACTTAAATCCCTTATGATTATACAATGGAAGGGAAAAATGGATTTAAGGGACTAGATCTGATAGAGTGGCTGATGAACTATGGTTGGAGGTCCATGACATTGTACAGGAGACAGGGATCTGCCAGGGTCCAACTTTGGTGGATCCAGGGAATATGAAATGGGGACAGAGTTGGCGTCTAGCAAAGGACTATTTAATTAGAAAAGAGAGATTAGGAAAGAATAATGTAGTGGGAAATTTAGAGGAGGAAAGAGACTGTATTCCTTGGTTTACATAGAAAGGCAATAAAGCCCCAAGAAAAGGGACTTGAACCGTCTACAGAGGGCCACAGGCGCCCACTTNAGAGTTGGCGTCTAGCAAAGGACTATTTAATTAGAAAAGAGAGATTAGGAAAGAATAATGTAGTGGGAAATTTAGAGGAGGAAAGAGACTGTATTCCTTGGTTTACATAGAAAGGCAATAAAGCCCCAAGAAAAGGGACTTGAACCGTCTACAGAGGGCCACAGGCGCCCACTTGAATAGCAGAGGGTGCCTCGCCTTGGGCTCCAACTTGCGTGGGTCTTAGAATCCCGGGCAAGTAAGTAGACATGGCTAGCCTCTATGCCCCAGATGGAAATCAGCCAGAAAATAGAGTACGAAAGAAAAGAAGACACAGGAGAACCAGTCTTTCTAGGAACTGGCCCGAGAAACTAGTCCATTGTTTATTTTCCAGGAAAAGCTTTTATACTTTTAGTTATATATAGATATCAATGGATAATACAAAGTCATGCAGGGTCAGCAGCCATGACCCTTATTGAGACCAGGCTTTCTCTCTGCATACTTAGCTGTATACACAGGTCTTAGGTGATTTACATCATCTTCTGGCCAGGAGGCCTATTAGCATTTTATGGCCCTTTCCTGATAAGGGTCCATCAACCAGAAAACTTATCTTGCCCTAAAAGTGTTGTTCTTATTAAAGTCTGGTGCCACTCGCAGAAAGCACTAAATAAAGTTACATTCTTACATAGCAAGGACATAACAATTTATAAAAAAGAAAGAGGAGTACAGTGATTTATAACAAAGAGAAAATTCATTAACTCAAAAATCTAGTATTGCTAACATCAAAACTACTATATTCCTATTTCGGCATCCCGATTACATTGATTAATATCCTCCCACGTGCCTAAAAGATAAACGATATGGAGGTCTGGCAGCAGTTATCAACTCAACAATGAAACCCATCACCAATATAATTTTTAGCTTTTTAGAAAAGGCTCTATATCTTTAAGATGTTTTAAGCTGTGTGCCTCTCATGGTTGAGGGGCTGTAAGCAATCACAGGTTGTAAAAGTCTCTAACTGTCAGGCAAGTTAGAGAGCCATCAGAGGGGTTTGAGCTGAGACACTCCTTTTATATGCAGGAGACTGTTAACTGGAGCTCTAAGTTAACTCTTTCCAGAGAAAGGTGGTCGGGGATAGCTCCCTGTTATGTCAGAAGAGTGGAAAGCACAGTACAATAAGGCAGGAAGACTCTGGTTTTTGGGGTAGAGGAGAACCCTTGAAGCCAGATCATGCCTTTGCGTATGTCAGGCTTCTTTCCTCATGAACTTTGCCACGGGTGGGATTCCTCACGCTGGCTCCCGGCAGGGACCAAGACCATCCCCAAGAAAAAGAAATGCAAAAAGGCAAAATGGCTGTCTGGGGAGGCCTTACCAATAGCTGAGAAAAGAAGAGAAGCAAAAAGCAAAGGAGAAAAGGAAAGATATACCTGTTTGAATGCAGAGTCCCAAAGAATAGAAAGGGGAGATACGAAAGCTTTCCTCAGTGATCAGTGCAAAGAAATAGAGGAAAAGAACAGAATGGGAAAGACTAGAGATCTCTTCAAGAAAATTAGAGATACCAAGGGAACATTTCATGCAAAGATGGGCTCAATAAGGGACAGAAATGGTATGAACCTAACAGAAGCAGAAAATACTAAGAAGAGGTGGCAAGAATACAAAACAACTGTACAAAAAAGATCTTCATGACCAAGATAATCACGATGGTGTGATCACTCACCTAGAGACAGACATCCTGAAATGTGAAGTCAAATGGGCCTTAGGAAACATCACTATGAGCAAATCTAGTGGAAGTGACAGAATTCCAGTTGAGCTATTTCAAATCTTAAAAGATGATGCTGTGAAAGTGCTGTACTCAATATGTAACTTTGGAAAACTCAACAGTAGCTACAGAAGTGGAAAAGGTCAGTTTTCATTCCAATCCCAAAGAAAGGCAGTGCCAAAGGATGCTCAAACTATCACACAATTGCACTCATCTCACATGCTAGTAAAGTAACGCTCAAAATTCTCCAAGCCAGGCTTCAGCAATATGTGAACTGTGAATTTCCAGATGTTCAAGCTTGTTTTAGAAAAGGCAGAGGAACCAGAGATCAAATTGGCAACATCTGCTGGATCATGGAAAAAGCAAGAGAGTTCCAGAAAAATATCTATTTCTTCTTTATTGACTATGTCAAAGCCTTTGACTGTGTGGATCACAATAAACTGTGGAAAATTCTGAGAGAGATGGGAATACCAGATCATCTGACCTGCCTCCTGAGAAATCTATATGCAGGTCAGGAAGCAACAGTTAGAACTGGACATGGAAAAACAGACTGGTTCCAAATAGGAAAAAGGGTATGTCAAGGCTGTATATTGTCACCCTGCTTATTTAACTTATATGCAGAATACATCATGAGAAACCCTGGACTGGAAGAAACACAAGCTGGAATCAAGATTGCCAGGAGAAATATCAATAACCTCAGATATGCAGATGATACCACCCTTATGGCAGAAAGTGAAGAAGAATTAAAGAGCCTCTTGATGAAAGTGAAAGGGGAAAGTGAGAAAGTTGGCTTAAAATTCAACATTCAGAAAACTAAGATCATGACATCTGGTCCCATCACTTCATGGCAAATAGATGGGGAGAGAGTGGAAACAGTGGCAGATTTTATTATGGGGGGCTCTAAAATCACTGTAGATGGGGACTGCAGCCACGAAATTCACAGATGCTTGCTCCTTGTAAGAAAAGTTATGACCAACCTAGACAGCATATTCAAAAGCAGAGACATTACTTTGCCTTTGAAGGTCTGTTTAGTCAAGGCTATGGTTTTTCCAGTAGTCATGTATGGATGTGAAAGTTGGACTATAAAGAAAGCTGAGCGCCAAAGAATTGATGCTTTTGAACAGTGGTGTTGGAGAAGACGCTTGAGAGTCCCTTGGACTAAAAGGAGATCCAACAAGTCCATCTAAAGGACATCAGTCCTGACTATTCATTGGAAGGACTGATGTTGAAGCTGAAACTCCAGTGCTTTGGCCACCTGATTTGAAGAGCTGAACTCATTTGAAAAATCCCTGATGCTGCAAAAGATTGAAGGTAGGCGGAGAAGAGGATGACAGAAGAGATGGTGGATGGCATTACCGACTTAATGGACATTAATTTGAGTAAACTCCGGGAATTGGTTGATAGGGCGGCCTGGCATGCTACAGTCCATGGGTCCATGCAAAGAGTCAGACATGACTGAACTGAACTGATTATACACATCTGTTCAAGGCAATCTTACTCATAATAGTTAGAAACTGGAAACAAACCAAATGTCCATCAACAGAATGATAAATAGAGGCATAGTCATGTAAATATATAGTACTCAGTGACAAAAATGAAAGGACTACTGATAGATGAAAAAGCATGAATGGGTCTCAGAAATGTTACGATGAAGAAAAAATGTTACATCCTTAGATAAAGGCACAAAATGCTACATATTGTATGTTGTTATTGTTCAGTCACTCAGTCATGTTCAACTCTTTGTGACCCCATGGACTGTAGCATGCCAGGCTTCCCTGTCCTTCACTATCTCCCAGAGTTTTCTCAAACTCAAGTCCATTAAGTCAGTGATCCCATCCAAACATATCACCCTCTGTCACCCCCTTTTCCTCCTGCCCTCAATCTCTGACATCATCAGAGTCTTTTCCAATGAGCTGGTTTGCATATCAGATGGCCAAAGCATGGGACCTTCAGCTTCAGCATCAGTCCTTCCAATGAATATTCAGGGTTGATCTCCTTTAGGATTGACTAATTGGATCTCCTTGCTATACAAGAGACACTCAAGGGTCTTCTTCAGCAACACAGTTCAGAAGCATCAATTCCTCATGGTTCAGCCCTCTTTATGTTCCAACTCTCACATCCATACATAACCACTGGAAAAACCATGGCTTTGACTATACAGAACTTTGTCATTACACTAACGTCTCTGCTTTTTAATACACTGTCTAGGTTTATGACTCACCTGATAGCTCGTTTGGTAAAGAATCTGCCTGCAATGCAAGAGGCCTGTGTTCGATCTCTGGATTGGGAAGGTCCTCTGGAGAAGGGAAACGCTACCCACTCCAGAATTCTGGCCTGGAAATTCCATGGACAGTAGACCTTGGGGTCACAAAGAGTCAGACACGACTGAGTGACTTTCACTTTTACTTCAGGTTTGTCATAGATTTTTTCCCAAGGAGCAAGGATCTTTTAATTTTGCAGCTGCAGTCACCATCTGCAGAGATTTGGGAGCCCAAGAAAATAAAGTCTGTCACTGTCTCTATTTTTACCCCATCTATCTGTCATGAAGTAATGGGACCGGATGGCGTGATCTTCATTTTTTGAATGTTGAGTTTTAAGCCAGCTTTTCCACTCTCCTCTCTCACTTTCATTAAGATGCTCTTTAATTCCTCGTTGCCATTAGCGTGGTTTCATCTGCATATGTGAAGTTATTGATATTTGTCCCAGCAGTCCTGATTCCAGCCTGGGATTCACTCAGCTCCGCATTTCACATGATGTACCCTGCACGTAAGTTAAACAAGCACGGTGACAGTATACAAACTTGACATACTCCTTTCCCAATTTGGAAACATTTTTTCCATGTCAGGTTCTAACTGTTGCTTCTTGACCTACATATAGGTCTCAAGAGGCAGGTAAGATGGTCCAATATTCCCATCTCTTTAAGAATTTTCCACAGTTTTCTCTGACCCACACAAAGGTTTTAGCATAGTCAATGAAGCAGAAAAAATGTTTTTCTGGAATTCTCTCGTTTTTTCTATGATCTAACGAATGTTTCAGTTTAATCTCCATATCCTCTGCCCTTCCTAAACCCATATTATACAACTGAAAGCTCTCAGTTCATGTACTTTTGAAGCCTAGCTTGAAGGATTTTGAGCATTACTTTGCTAGCATGAGAAATTAGTGCAATTGTGCAGTAGTTTGAACATTCTTTGGCACTGCCTTTCTTTGGGATTGGAATGAAAACTGACTTTTTCCGACCTGTGGCCACTGCTGAGTTTTCCAAATTTGTTGACATACTGAGTGCAGCACTTTAAAGTATCATCTTTTAGGATTTGAAATGTTGTTCAATTGCTCAGTCGTGTCCAACTCTTTTTGATTCCTTGGACTGCAACACGCCAGACTTTCCTGTCTATCACCATCTCCCAGAGCTTGCTCAAACTCATGTCCATTGAGTCAGTGATGCCATCCAACCATCTCATTCTCTGTCTTTTCCTTCTCTTCCTGCCTTCAATCTTTCCCAGCATCAGAGTCTTTTCTATGAGCTGGCTCTTTGCATCCAGTAGTCAACATACTGGAGCTTCAGCTTCAGCGAATTCAGCAAATATTCCAGTGAATATTCAGAATTGATTTCCTTTAGGATTGATTGGTTTGATCTCCTTGCAGTCCAAGGGACTCTCAAGACTCTTCTCCAATCCCACAGCTCAAAAGCATCAATTCTTCAGCGTTCAGCTTTCTTTATGGTCTGACAGTCACATCTGTACATGACTACTGGAAAAACCATTGCTTTGACTCTACAGACCTTTGTCTCTGCTTTAAAATACACTGTCTAGGTTGTCATAGTTTTTCTTCCAAGGAGCAAGCACATTTTAATTTTATGGCTACAGTGATTTTGGAGTCTATAGTGATTTTGAGCCCAAGAAAATAAAGTCTGTCACTCTTTCCATTGTTTCCCCATTGTTTCCATTGTTTGCCATGCAGTGATGGGACCAGATGCCATGAGGTGCATTATTTTGAATGTTGAGTTTTAAGCCAGCTTTTTCATTCTCCTCTTTCACCTTCATCAGGAGAGTCTTGTTCCTCTTTGCTTTCTGCCGTAAGTGTGGTGTCATCTGCTTATCTGAGGTTATTGATATTTCTCTCAGCAATATTGATTCCAGATTGTGCTTCATCCAGCCCAGCATTTCACATGATGTACTCTGTATAAAAGTGAAGTAAGCATGGTGACAATATAGAACCTTGATGTACTTCTTTCCCAATTTGGAACCAGGATTTGAAATAGCTCAGCTGGAATTTCATCACCTCCACTACCTTTGTTTGTAAAATTGCTTCCTAAGGCCCACTTGGCTTCACACTCCAGGATGTCTGGCTCTAGGTGAGTAACCACACCATAATGGATATCCAGGTCATTAACACCTTTTTGGTATAGTTCTTCTGTGTATTCTCCCCACCGCTTCTTAATCTCTTCTGCTTCTGTTAGGTCCTTATCATTTCTGTCCTTGATTGTGCCCCACTTTGCATGAAATGTTCCCTTTATATCTCTAATATTCTTGAAGAGTCCTCTAGTCATTCCCATTCTATTGTTTTCCTCTATTTCTTTGCATTGTTCACCCAAGAAGTCTTTATCTCTCTTTGCTATTCTTTGAAACTCTGCATTAGGGTGGGTATATTTTTCCCTTTCTTTTTTCCTTTCACTTCTCTTCTTTTCTCAGCTATTTGTAAGGCCTCCACAGACAACCATTTTGGCTTCTTGCATTTCTGTACTTTGGGGATGGTTTTGGTAACTGCGTCCTATACAATATTATGAACTCCATTGATAGTTCTTCAGGCACTCTTTCTATTCAATTTAATCCTTTGAATCTACTGGTCACTTCCACTGTATAATCATAAGGGATTTGATTTAGGTCATACCTGAATGATCTAGTGGTTTTCCCTACTTTCTTCAATTTAAGCCTAAATTTTGCAATTAGGAGCTCATGATCCGAGTCATTGTCAGCTCTTGGTCTTGTTTTCACTGACTTATAGAGCACTTCCATCTTTGGCTGCAAACAATATGATCAATCTGATTTCAGTATTGACCATCAGGTGATGTCCACATGTAGAGTCATCTCTTATGTTGCTGGAAGAGGGTTTTTGCTATGACCAGTGTGTTCTCTTGGCAAAACTCTATTAGACTTTGCCCTGCTTCATTTTGTATCCAAGACCAAACTTGCCTGTTACTCTAGGTACCTCTTGATTTCATATTTTTTTCATGATAGTCCCCTATGATGAAAAGGACATCTTTTATGGTGTTAGTTCTAGAAGGTCTTGTAGGTCTTCATTAAACTGTTCAACTTCAGCCTCTTCATCGTTAGTGGTTAGAGCATAGACTTGGATTACTGTGATACTGAATAGTTTGCTTTAGAAATGAGCTGAGATCATTCTGTTGTTTTTGAGATACGTATTATATAATTTCATTTATACCACATTCTAAATATTAAAACTGATCTGTAATGATAGCATATCAATGGTTGCTTGGGGCGATGGCTGGGCATGGAGTTTTCTGGAAATAAACACTAGGGTTCCTTTGGGAGATGATGGTAATGTTATGCATCTTGATTGTGCTACCTGGGTGTGTACATTTTAAAAACTCATTGAACTGGTACAGTTTAAAGGGTCCATCTTATTGAGTGTATTTCATACCTCAACACAGTCTTTTTAAAAAACTCTTTGAATAACCAAATAAAATTACTGTTCTGTTTGAACCTTGAACTAAATGTTCAAATTTCTCTCATTGGAGAACATTTAGCAGAGTTAAAAGAAACAGGGTTAATGTTTCTTTTTATCAAAAGTTTCTAAGAAAGACACATGATGGCGATGTTACATCAAGAAAGCATGTGTGCTTGGCCTCTCAAGTCAAGTCCTGAGCTCAGTACTCTTTTTATGGGCTTTTAGGAGTCTGGAAAATCCCATGGGCGGAGGAGACTGGTAGGCTGCAGTCTATGAGTTGGACACGACTGAGCGACCTCATTTTCACTTTCAATCATTGGAGAGGGAAATGGCAACCCACCCCAGTGTTCTTGCCTGGAGAATCCCAGGGACGGTGGAGCCTGGTGGGCTGCTGTCTATGGGGTTGCACAGAGTAGGACACGACTGAAGTGACTTAGCAGCAGCAGGAGTCTTATCTAATATATATGATCATTGTCTACATTCAGTAACATGAACATTTTTTTTAAATATCTTGAAAACTTAAAATTCTTCTAAGATTTTAAAAATTTTCTATTTCTGCCAATAAAAGTCAAAATCATAAATAGTTCNTAGGACACGACTGAAGTGACTTAGCAGCAGCAGGAGTCTTATCTAATATATATGATCATTGTCTACATTCAGTAACATGAACATTTTTTTTAAATATCTTGAAAACTTAAAATTCTTCTAAGATTTTAAAAATTTTCTATTTCTGCCAATAAAAGTCAAAATCATAAATAGTTCACAATCAGTGAGGCTGTTATTAGAGAGACGTACATACTACAAATTGAACTGTCTGAATTGCCCTGTCTGAGATTTGTCTTATTTCTAGAAAGAGCGCTTATATTTCCATGATGATATAGTCATCCCTTGGTATCTGCACACGATTTGGCCCAGGAATCCCACGGATACCAAAATCTAAAAGAGGGGGGATACTCAAGTCCCTGATTTAAAATGGTAGAGCACTGGCATGTTATAATCTACACACATCCTCCTTTGTACTTTAAAATAAATCTCTAGGTAACTTATAGTACCCAATAGGACCTAAATGCTATGAAAATACGAAAGTGAAAGTGCTAGTCTCTCAGTCATGTCAGACTCTTTCCGACTCTGTGGACTATAGCCTGCCAGGCTCCTCTGTCCATGGAATGCTCCAGGCCGTAAGATTGGACTAGTCATTCCCTTCTCCAGGTTATGAAAATAGTTGTTTATAAACGCTTTGTGGGTGTTGGAGAAGACTCTTGAGAGTCCCTTGGACTGCAAGGAGATCCAACCAGTCCATTCTGAAGNAAGTTATGACCAACCTAGATAGCATATTGAAAAGCAGAGACATTACTTTGCCGACTAAGGTCCATCTAGTCAAGGCTATCGTTTTTCCAGTGTTCACGTATGGATGTGAGAGTTGGACTGTGAAGAAGGCTGAGTGCCAAAGAATTGATGCTTTTGAACTGTGGTGTTGGAGAAGACTCTTGAGAGTCCCTTGGACTGCAAGGAGATCCAACCAGTCCATTCTGAAGATCAGCCCTGGGATTTCTTTGGAAGGAATGATGCTAAAGCTGAAACTCCAGTACTTTGGCCACCTCATGCAAAGAGTTGACTCATTGGAAAAGACTCTGATGCTGGGAGGGATTGAAGGCAGGAGGAGAAGGGGACAGAGGATGAGATGGCTGGATGGCATCAGTGACTTGATGGGCGTGAGTCTGAGTGAACTCCGGGAGATGGTGATGGACAGGGAGGCCTGGCGTGCTGCGATTCATGGGGTCGCAGAGTCAGACATGACTGAGCGTGAACTGAACTGATATCCCAAGCCATTAGAGCAAAGCCTTACCCTTGGAGGAAGAACAACTGAAGAAATGTCTTTTATTCTTTCCCTGACATGACTTTTTAATTAGGCTTTAAAACTTGTGTGTAGACTTCACCTCCAGAAGACTGCTTACTTCGGGGATGGCATAGATGCACATTCTGGTTTGGCCCAGCACTTAGCACCCATCTCAGTCCTTAGCATTTGTCTTCAGGTTGACTTCTTGAATCTCCTGTTGTTTTAGGCCCCTGTTGTTTTAATCTCCTGTTGTTTTAAGCTTGGGTTTTTATGTTTATCTCTGTATCTTCAGTTCATATTATTACAGCTCTCACACCATACTGAGAAAATGATCAATGTTTGTAATTGCATGTCTTACCTCTTACCATGATATCTAAGAGTCGGGCACGACTGAGCGACTTCACTTTCACTTTTCACTTTCGTGCATTGGAGAAGGAAATGGCAACCCACTCCAGTGTTCTTGCCTGGAGAATCCCATGGACAGAGGAGCCTGGTGGGCTGCCGTCTATGGGATCACACAGAGTCAGACACGACTGAAGTGACTTAGCTAGCACCATGATATCTCCTCTAAACTTTAAGCCAAATGCACACATAAAATCAACTTTGTATGTTTCAAAGACACCCCAATGTCATGCTTCCCTGGATTTTCTTGTGGCTCACTCTACCCGATGTATCCTGTTGCCCTGTTGATAAATAGTTCCTCTTCCAATTACTTACTCTATTTTATTGCAGTTATCTTGACAAGAAATTTTATTGACTTCTGAGAGTCTAAAAATGATCCTGGCTTATACTTGACACTTGGTGAAGTGAAGTGAAGTAAAGTGAAGTTGCTCAGTCATGTCCGACTCTTTGCGACCCCATGGACTGTAGCCTACAAGGCTCCTCTGTCCATGGAATTTTCCAGGCAAGAGTACTGGAGTGGGTTGCCATTACCTTCTCCAGGGGATCTTCTTGACCCAGGGATTGAACCCAGGTCTCCTGCTTTGCAGGCAGACACTTTTACTGTCTGAGCCACCAGGGAAAAGTAAATCAATGAATAGAAATCATACTTCTCTACAAACCTTCTTATTGCTGCCATTGTTTCCCATCAGAGTGACTGTCACCAATCTTCACCAAGTTACTCAAATCAGAAAGCCAACTCTCATTCTTTCTTATGGCTTATTTTAAAAATTTAACTTAAGGTATAACTAACCTAGATAGCATATTGAAAAGCAGAGACATTACTTTGCCAACCAAGGTCCGTCTAGTCAAGGCTATGGTTTTCCCAGTGATCATGTATGGAAGTGAGAATTGGACTGTGAAGAAGGCTGAGCGCCAAAGAATTGATGCTTTTGAACTGTGGTGTTGGAGAAGACTCCTGAGAGTCCCTTGGACTGCAAGGAGATCCAACCAGTCTGGCAAAACCAATACAATATTGTAAAGTAACTAACCTCCAATTAAAATAAATAAATTTACATTAAAAAATAAATTAAAAAAGGAGATCAGTCCTGGGTGTTCTTTGGAAGGAATGATGCTAAAGCTGAAACTCCAGTACTTTGGCCACCTCATGTGAAGAGTTGACTCATTGGAAAAGACTGATGCTGGGAGGGATTGGGGGCAGGAGGAGAAGGGATGACAGAGGATGAGATGGCTGGATGGCATCACCGACTTGATGGATGCGAGTTTGAGTGAACTCCCGGAGTTAGTGATGGACAGGGTGGCCTGGCATGCTGCGATTCATGGGGTTGCAAAGAGTCGGACACGACTGAGCGACTGAACTGAGCTGAATTGAACCTTTTCTAGAATATTCAACCATTATATGTTCAGTTCAGTGAGCTTTAACAATTATTTACCCATATAACAATTGCCCAAAACAAGACAGAGAACATTTCCATCACTTAGACAATGTCTGTTGTGTTCTTTTCCAGTCAACCCATTCCTCAGAACCAACAATTTTCTGACTTCTGACACCATAGATTCATTCTGCCTATGTTTTTTAATTTCATTTAAATGAAATAATACAGTATGCACTCTTTTGGGTCTAACTTCTTTCACTTAGCATATTTTTTTGCTTAACACATTGCAGTGCCTATTGCTATATATATCAGCATTTTGTTCATGTTTAAATCGGAGCAGTATTCCATTGCATGAATATGTCATAATTTATTTATCTACTTCTTATGATTGGTATTGAGATTGTTTCCAGTTTGGGGTTATTATAAGTAAGACTTCTGTGGACATTCCTATGCAGTCTTTTGGAAGGGATGCATTTTTATTTCTCTCGGGTAAGTACCTAACAACGTGTGGGGTTTTGTGTCCCTGAGACCACCCTCAAGGTCAACAATTCACTAGAAGGATGCATAGAACTCAGCAAACTATTATGCGTATGGCTACAGTCTATTGTGGTTTAGAGATTAAAATTAGCAATGAGAAAAGCCTCATAGAGCAGAGTCAGGAGAGATCAGGTGTGAGCTTCCAGTTGTTTTCTTCTGAGTGGGATCAAACAGCAGAGCTTAGACACTGATGTATGATAACACATGCAAAGTATTTTCAACTAGGGAAGCTAACCTGATCCTTGGCGTCAGGTTTTATATTAGTGGTTGGCCATGCAGACAAAGCTGACTGCTCACATGGCGACTGTGGTTTCCAGCCCCTCCAGAGGCTAAGCTGTGTGACCCTCACAAATCATGAGGCCCATTGCAAGACCCACACATAAAATCACTATCTGGTGTGGCTCAAGGCAAAGAGAAGATATTCCAAAGACAAAAGATTACCACCCAGAATTGGGAGGAAAGAGCCAAACCTTTCTTTGGGCAAGATCAGTCCCCTTTATGCACAGAGTATAACTGCTAGGTCACAGTAGGTTTATATTCAACTTTTTAAAAAAGTAGGCAACTGCTATCCAAGTGGCTGTACCTGTTTACGTTTCCACTAGCAGTGTATGAGAATTCCAGTTGTTTCACATCTGTGCCAACATTCAGTATTGTAAGTCTTTTTTATTTTAGTAGCTATTCTTAGTGATTGTGAATATAATTTAATTGTTATTTTAATTTTCATTTTTTCTGATAATAATGTGAGTACCTTCTAATACTCACATCTTTTAGTATAAATCAGTGGGCATTTTTGTATATCTTCTCGGAAGTTATTCTTGACACTTCTCATGCTCTTACATTCTGTATCCAATCCTTCATCAAGCCTTCTTGATTTTATCTCTGAAATATCTCTCAAACTCTGCTTTTCTCCGTCTCTACCAACACCACCCTAAACTGAGCCCCATGATCTCTGTCTTGGGCTCCTCCGATGGCTTTTTGGTGCTTTACCTACATCCCCAGTGCCACCCTCTGATCTATTCTTTGTTACAGATGGAATGGTCTATTGAAAATTTAATTCTTATTATTTTATAATCTTTCCTACATACACCAAAATAAAAGCAAAGACAAACAAAGCAAACTTCACTGCCTTACCATTCCTTTTAGAATAAAGCGTTTCCTGGCATGCTGGATAAAACCTTGCAATCTCAAGGCCTCACGTACTCTCCAGTCTTCTTTTCTATCCTTCTCACCCTTGCTTTCTATACTCCAATCATGCTGGCTTTCTTTCTATCCTTGTTTTCACCTCTGGCACTCCCCTACCATACGGTTTATATTTATGCTGCTATTTATGCTTGGAAATTCTCCTTCCTCTCTTTTTCAATAATTTCTTCCCATCTTTCATAGATCAACTCAAGTTTCACTGGCTTAGAGAAACCTTCCACAACTTCCATGACCAGGTCCAATTCCTCAGTGATAGGTATTCTTGGCTTTCTATGTAGCTCTTCTGAAGATGATTTATCAGAGCTGAAATTTAAATTTATTTCTGTGATTTTTGATTTCTCTCTCTCTCTCGGTGCCAATGCAGAAGGACTCAGTGGTATGCTGGAATCAACTCTAGGAACAGGTCATGGGCTTTTTCCAAGTCCACTATCAGAGGCGGCACATTGACAGCTTGAAGTTAGCCAGGGTTCACATATTTACACCATGTAAACTGGCAGATGCTATGGACTAGGGATGCCCCTCGAAAGCTGGTGCTTTAAATGTTTGCCAACACACTACCAGAAGCACCAGGGATTTTTTTTCTCCAAAATTATATCCTCACCAAATTAGAAAGTCGTTAGCCACAATAATTTATCAACTAATATGTGTTAAATAAGTGAATAATTTAGTACCCTGGGCTCTCCAATACCCTTGGAATAGCTTTTTTCTCTTTTCTCATCAAACTCTCTTTAATATTTTGAAGGAGGGGCATTGGACCCTGATCTGTTTACTATTTTTGACTTGGTTCCAGCAAAAAAATATTAATATTGTATTTAATCATTAACTTTTTCTGGATAGCCTGTGGAATAGGTTTTCTCTTTTGCTTTGCTCCAAATTTGCTGGTTCCTCAAAGGCCACCTTGTTTATTAGGGAAAATCACATGACCCAGCATGAAACAAATGGGAACTAAGAGGAGACAGGAAACAGAAAGAATATACATAAATTTACATAGAGTATATTTATGAACAAAAACCTCTTAAAGTTTCATTTCTGTCCTTCTGATTTAAGCTCTTCTGGAATTATTTTCTTTAGCATCAGTGGAATGTGTTGTGAAGAGCAGTTCAGGGTTCAGGTTAAGCTGTTAGCCAAGGTAATTGCTGCCTGTGGGGATGCAACATGATATAGCTCTAGTTTTCTCAAGTTTTAGTCATTCCATGGTACTATTACTATTTTTGCCGTGACATCACGTGGTAACACATCTGCTGCTGCTGCTGCTACTATGTCACTTCAGTCGTGTCTGACTCTGTGCAACCCCTTAGGTGGTAGCCCACCAGGCTCCCCCATCCCTGGGATTCTCCAGGCAACACATCTGCAGGCCAATTATATTGTTATTTGTAATATTTCATATTTTTTTTTAAATTGAGCCACCTTTAAAAACCTAAATTTATTTTTAAAGGTATTTGTATAATGCTTTTAAATGCTTTATTCTCCCAAATTACATTAAAGTAACACATGACACTTAGAAGAGGTACACCAAAGGTCATCTCAGGTACTGCCAGTAGTATTCCTAGCACAATTTGGGGAAAAAAATAATAAAACAGAACATGGATTTTGGAGTTATCCACACTTGGATTGTTTTCTTAGATATCCCAGAAAGTCAGATTTCCTCTCTAGGACTTACATTATCTGTAAATGCAGCTTCCTGAATCTGGGGTGGAAAATAAATAAAATTATGTACAAAACTGGATGACCAAGGGGTATAGCTCATAGGAGATGCTCATAGATTAATTTCTTTTTCCATTTATTACTCACCTTTACTACTTTACTGGTTCAATCACCCCTTTCTGACTCTTACTAAAGCATATTTTTGTTGGGATGCAAGTTTTACATAGTAAAATGCATAAATCTTAAGTGCATACATGTCAACATTTGTTCATTATTGGTTCTAGATTTACTGTTTAAATTGAATGTCTGAATATTTGACCTCTTGTATCATGTCTGGTATATACCATATGTTTGATTTTAGAAGCATCATGACTTCTATGAATTTTTTTACTCATACCAAGAATGCTGTATGAATCTGAGTTAAAAGTACTGAATATTTACAGTTGTGAAGTACTGCTCAAGTGTTCTTGTTAGTAATATTTGTTCCATTATTCTTAATATGAAGACTGAGGTTTTCTGTGGTTATTCAGTCGCTCAGTCATGTCCGACTCTTGGTGACCCCATGGACGCCAGGCTTCCCTGCCCATCACTAATTCCTGAACCTTGCTCAGACTCATGTCCATTGAATCAGTGATGCCATCCAACCATCTCATCCTCTGTCTTCCCCTTCTCCACATGCCTTCAGTCTTTCCCAGCATCAGGGTCTTTTCTAATGAGTTGGCTTGTAGCATCAGGTTTTCTAACTTGGACAAACCTCTAACTTGTTATACATACTTTGCTCAGGAATGAATAATAGCCTTGTACCATATGGATCACTTAGCAATCAGCAACTTGCAATTCAAAATCAGCAGCTCTCTGGGGGCAGATTCAGAAGAGTGAAACAATCTTGCAAGGGTTGCTGATTTGTGTTTCTGCCTCAAACTGCAAGAAATTAGCAATTAGCCACCTTTGGTGTTTTTCCACAGCTGGTCTTGAGTCATGATCAATCAAAAGCAGGAATCAGGAATCATGATAAAAGGAACCATGCTTGGATACCAGATTGCCTAATAGCAGCTCAATTCATCCATCAACTTGCTTGCTGTGAATATTGCCATTCTAGTGTCATGTCTGCCAAACCCTCCATGACAACACCAGTCCTCAGTGAACTCTCTCCTCTGAGTCCTGCATTTGTGGACTTGCTGCTCTGTTATCCCTATCACAATGAACCCTTCTCATGTGACAACATCCTTCATGAGGGCAGTGTGCAGCCTCAGGAAACATCGTATTTTTTGTTATTATTTTGTGAGGGAGCATGTCTTGTTTTCATAAGTTCTGTCCCTTAAGGGCCACATAGAAATGTGGTCAATTTATTGGAGGTTTGGGAAAAAACAAATCTTGCTTAACATAAAGAATCTTCTTATAGGCAGAAATGTCTACCAGTTAGATGGCTGCCCCAAGAAAGCAAGTGTCCTCCAAAGGCATTATTCAAACAAAAGCTCCACAATCATCTGAGAGAATTAAAAAGTTCAGAAGGGCAGCTGAGCTCCAAGGCCCTTTATATAGAGATTGTATAATTCTACACATTCTAAAGTACCTGGAATGGTTGCCAGCACAAGGCATAAGCAGTAGAGTTGGAGACAAAAGGTCTACAAACCTAAATAAGTAGGCTTTTGTAAACAGGCTTTTGTAAAAACCAGCCTTCTTCACTAACATACTAATAAAAGCACACCACTAACTAGTGTTGTGTTAGTTATTCACTTTAACAAACTTTGATATTGACAGTGGGTCATAATGGCTGTCATTATTAGTCAGATTAAGCCACAACCCAAGTCATTCTAGTATATTCGCTAGATCAGCTAGCATTTCTAATCAGGAAGCATGTATCTCAGAGGTAATATTAACATCTCTAAATGCTTCCATTATCCAGAGGGGCAGAGGACTTAGGGAGACTGTGAACCTTAGAATCAGACCATCCCCATTGGAGTCTTGGTTCTGTTATTTACCAGTTATAATATCTCAGGAATTTAAATTACCTGCACTTCAATTTCTGAGCCTGTAAACTGAGAATATATTAGTGACTATGTTGTAGACTGCCAAGAGGATTAAGTGAGTTAACACAGATATAATTTTTAGAGTACTATATGCCACAGAGTAAGTGCTGTGTAAGTGTTAAAAGAACAAAATCAATTGACATCAGATCCTTTGCTTAATAACGTTTTAAGTGTCAGAAATGAGTTCTCACTGGTGAAGTTAAAGGTACCCAAATTGTGTAGATTGGTTACCATAACCTAAAGACTGTCCTTCTCCTCTTGCATGAGTAGGACATAGAGCAAGGCTTGAAAGCATGACATTCAAAATTTAATCCTTAATTGTCTAGGTCCAGCATTTGAGTCAAAGGATTCTGGTTTCCTGATGTCCACTGTAATGGAAACAGAATCCTGCCACCAAGGTACATATCATTTTGCCTTAATTAGACATTAAATATATGATGGTAATTGGAGCAAAAAAAAAACATAAAGAACTAGAATTTATGGAGCTTGCAAACAGGTTATATGAATATTTGTCTACTTGCTAATGAATATTTGTATAGTAAATATATTTATGTGACAGAATTTGTTCTGAGTCTTACTTAGTGGAGAGGTTATGGGGCAGAAGCTAATTCTCACCCATATTAAATACAAGTTGTAGTATTACCTACAAATATGGTCTATTCTAAGAACTGCAGATGACAAAATTGAATTAAGTTCACTTCACAAGAAAAGGAGAACAGACTAGGGTATATCGAGATATAAGCTTTTGAGGTGATGCGATGGTAAAGAATCCACCTACCAATGCAGGAGAT
>SJYA01007761.1:1290-17877 GCA_006410615.1 Neotragus moschatus | reverse complement strand
CAACACTTTTAACACAAATAAGTCTTCTGGTTAACAAACCCTTATCAGAAAAGAGCCATAAAATGTTAATTGGCCTTTTTGGCCTGAAGATGATGTAAATCACCTAAGACTTGTGTATACAGCTAGGTGTGCAGAGTGAAAAGTTTTGATAAGAGTTTGGGCTGCTAACACTGCATAAATTTGTATTACCCCTTGATCTCTATATACAATCAAAAAAAGTTTAAAAGGCCTTGAAGGACAATAGGGGCCGGAGCCAGTCATTGGGAGGACTGGTTTCCCCATGTCTCTTTCTCTCTCTCCCTTTACTCTAATTTCTGGCTGAATTCCCATCTGGGGCGTGGAGGCTTGCCATGTCTACTTACTTGCCCTGGCTTTCTAAGATCTACGCGAAAGGGAGCCCAAGGTGGGGCACCCTTAGAGATTCAAGTGGGCGCTGGTGGCCCACGTAGATGGTGCAAACCTCTTGTCTCGAGGTTTTATTGGCTTTCCACGTAAACCAAGTTATTCAGCCTCTTTTCTCCACTTAATTTTCCTACTACACTATTTCTTCCTAATCTAATCTTCTGTTAATAAATAAATACTTCTAAGATGCCGACTCCGTCCACGCTTTGAATTCCCTGGACCTGCCGGGGCTTGACCCTGGCAAACTATCTTAACCTCCTATAAACTCAGATTACTCAATGTAATATTGTTGTTGCTATTCAGTCGCTCAGTCCTGTACAACTCTCTGTAATCTCATGGACCACAACATGCCAGGATTCCCTATCCTTCATCGTCTCCCTTAGTTAGTGTTAGGTCCTTATCATTCGTCCTTTATTGTGCATATCCTTGCATGAAAAGTTCCCTTGATATGTCCAGAATTCTTGGAGATATATCTAGTCTTTCCCATTATATTGTATTCCTCTATATTTTTCCATTGTTTATTTTAGAAGGGCTTTTCATCTCTCCTTGCTATTTTTTTGAAACTATGCATTCAGTTGGATATATCTTTTCCTTTCTCCCATGACTTTGGCCTCCCTTCATTCCTCAGTTCAATTCAGTTGCTCAATCATGTCCAACTCTTTGTGACACCATGGACTGAAGCACACCAGGCCTCCCTGTCCATCACCAACTTCTAGTGCTTACTCAAACTAATGTCCATTGAGTCAGTGATGCCATCCAACCATCTCATCCTCTGTCATCCCCTTCTCCTCCCACTTCAATCTTTCCTAGCATCAGGATCTTTTCAAATGAGTCAATTCTTTGCATCAGGTGGCCAAAGTATTCAAATTTCAGCATCAGAATCAGTCCTTTCAATGAACATCCAGGACTGATTTCCTTTAGGATGCACTGGTTGGATCTCCTTGCTGTTCAAGGGACTCTCAGGAGTCTTCTCCAACACCTCAATTCAAAAGCATCAATTATTTGGTGCTCAGCTTTCTTTATAATCCAACTCTCACATCCCCACATGACTACTGGAGAAACCATAGCTTTGATTAGATGACTTTGTTGGTAAAGTAATGTCTCTGCTTTTTAATATGTTGTCTAGGTTGGTCATAGCTTTTTTTCCAAGGATCAAGTGTCTTTTAATTTCATGGCTGCGGTCAACATCTGCAGTGATTTTGGAGACCAAGAAAATCAGGTCTGTCACTGTTTCCACTGTTTCCCCCTCTATTTGCCATGAAGTGATGGGACCAGATGTCATGATCTTAGTTTTCTTAATGATAAGTTTTAAATAAACTTTTTCAGTTTTATCTTTCACTTTCATCAAGAGGCTCTTTAGTTCTTCACTTTCTGCCATAAGTATGGAGTCATCTGTGTATCTGAGGTTATTGATATTTCTCTGGGCAATATTCATTTCCTCAGCTATGTGTAATGTCTCCTCAGACAACCATTTGTCTTCTTGTATTCTTTTTCCCCTTCGGGATGATTCTGGTCACCATCTTCTTTACAATGTTATACATTTCTTTCCATAGTTCTTCAGGCACTCTATCTACCATATCTAGTCCCTTGAGTCTATTTGTCATCTCCACTGTATAATCATAAAGGATTGATTTAGGTCATACCTGAAATGTTTAGTAGTTTCCACTACTCTCTTCAATTAATCCTGGATTTTGCAGTAAGGAGCTCATGATCTGAGCCACAGATAGCTCCAGGTATAGTTATTACTGACTGTAGAGCTTCTCCACTTTTGGCTGCAAAGAACACGATCAGTCTGATTTTGGTGTTGGCCCTCTGGTGTTGTCTATGTGTAGAATTGTCTCTTGAATTGTTGGAAAAAGGTGTTTGCTAAGACCAGCATGTTTCTTGACAAAACTCTGTTAGCCTTTGCGCTGCTTAATTTTGTACTCCAAGGTCAAACTTGCCTGTCATTCTGGGTATCTCTTGACTTCCTACTTTTGCCTTACATTTCCCTATGATGAAAAATACATATTTTTGGTGTTAGTTTTAGAAGGTATTGTAGGTCTTCATAGAGCGGATCAGCTTCGGCCTCTTCAGCATCAGTGGCTGCATCATAGACGAATTACTGAAACAAACCAATATTTTTCTGTTGTTTTTGAGATTGTACCCAAGTACTGCATTTCAGATTCCTTTGTTGACTATGAAAACTGCTCCATTTCTTCTGAGGGAGTCTTTCCCACAGTGGTAGATATAGGTCATAGGTGAATTATCATCTGAATTAAATGATCCTGTTCCCGTCCATTTTAGTTCACTGATTCCTAAGATGTTGATGTTCAGTCTTTCCATCTCCTGCTTGACCATACCCTATTTACCTTGATTCTGGACCTAAAATCCCAGGTTCCTATACAATACCATTCTTTATAGCATCTGACTTTACTTTCACTACCAGACACATCAACAGCTCAGTACTGTTTGAGCTTTTGGCCCAGCTACTTCCTGCTCTTCCACAGTAGCATATTGGACACTTTCCAAATTGGGTGGTTTATCTTTCAGTATATATATGTGTGCCTTTTCATACTGTCCATGGGGTTTTTCAGGCAAGAATGCTGAAGTGGCCTGCCATTTCCTTCACCAGTAGGCCACATTTTATCAGAATTCTTCACTATGACCTGTCTGTCTTCAGTGGCCCTGCATGGAATGGCTTGTTGCTTCACTGAGTTACACAAGCCCCTTCACCATAACAAGGCTGCAAACCATGAATGTTAAAACATTAAAATTAAATGAAAAAAATAAACCATGGACCACAGCATTTCTATCTCACCTAACTCAAATTGGGACTGAGAGTCAAGCAAGATGAATGCAATGACATTGGAAAACTGTAAATAACACTTAAAAGAGAACTAGCAGTTGTGGTTAATTAATAATTGGTAGTAATTATTAATTGTTTATTATAATTAATTTATTAACTAATATTGATTATTAGGAACTTCCCTGTAACTCATACAGTGAAGAATTTGCTTGCAATGCAGAAGACCTGGGTTTAATCCCAGGGTTGAGAAGATCTTCTGGAGAAGGGAATGGCAGCCCACTCCAGTATTCTTGCCTGGAGAATCCCATGAACAGAGAAGCCTGGTGGTCTACAGTCCATGGGCTCACAAAGAGTCAGACACGACTGAGTGACTAAGCACACATTGATTAATATTATGATGATGATGATAAACCAGTAACATTTCCAACTAGCAACATTAATAGCTATGAGAGCCTTAAATTACACATTTAGGTCCCTTTGCAAAACACATAAATGCTCACATATTGCCTCTGGAATTCTAATCCACAGAGATCTTGGGTATCACATTTATCAGTATTGTGCTAAGTGGTGCCAAAGGGTCTCATAACCTACTTGACCCATTCACCTTCAGGTTTATTTCCATAAATTTGCAAATTTAATATTTATTTTTGTTGTCAAGAAAAGGACAGAAGATTGATGAATTTCTTTCAAAGGTTTAGTTGTCCATTTCAAGAGAATCTTGCATATAAAGACAGGGGTTAGATATACAAATGGAGAGCAATGGCTCAAACAAATTTATTTTAGCCTTAAATATTTGTATTCTAGCCTAACAAAATAAAATGAACGAAAACAACTTTTAATAGAATCAGTCATTAAAATGCAGACATGATAAATTCTTCCTGTTGGCTAAGAAACATAAGAGGTATGATACTAATTCTATTCATCAATATAAGAAATATTCATTGAGAGCCAAGTATATGTTCAATATTGAATCAGCTGTTAAAATTTGGTGGAGGAAATGACGTGAACATCACAGTCCATTATTCATGAAAAATCAAGACAGACACAGATATCTAACCAGAAGTCTTTGATGAGCAAGAAAATTTGAGAGATGGGAGTATTTAGAAGAGTCATTTCTTTTTGGAGAGACAAGAGAAGATCATATTGATTGATCAATATGTAGTGATCAATATGCAGTGTTGAATAAGATATATTCTGGTTAAGATACTATGCCTGCTTATAAAATAGCTCCCAATGATCTCATTTCCTAGTTAGCATAACTTGTGTAACCCCCTTCCTCTTGATAGTGGTCTGGATCTGCTAACTTACTTTTATCGAGTAGAATATAACAAAAGTAATGAGATGTCACTTCCAAAGTTAGGTTATAAAATATTGTGACTTCCCTCCCTTCCATCCTTTCTGTTCCTCACTTTTACCCTCCCACTTGGATGAAGCCAACTGTCTTGTTGTGAAGCACCCAATAGAAAGGTCCACGTGCAAGAAATTGAAGACTGTCTCTGGCCAATAATCCAAGGGAACTGAATCTAGCCAACCATTCTGTGAGTGACTCACCCCCCAACTTTGAAATGACCATAATAACAAATAACACCTTGAGTTACATGGACTATGATAAGTAGGAAAGGGGACACAGCCAGGGTACACACAAAGTACAAAACTGGCTTTGAGATTCTCACGTAGTGCCATGCACTCAGTGAAATGTGAACTAGAAATAGAAAATAAATAAACCCTGCAAGAGAGATAATGTTTTCCCGTGGCCTCAGCTGCCAGTGGATAGAAAAATGGTCCCTGTGTCGTTTGTAAGTAAAATTCAGCCCTCAAACAGGTTTCAGCCTGAATTCACACTCTCTGTATGTTGTTCAAATTGGCAAGCTGTGAATTTAATTCAAACTGCTCTCAGGTTTTTACCTGTCCAAATGTCTGTTGGAAATAAAATTTCTGGAAGAATCGCTCATCAAACCAGACCTCCAAGAAACAACTCAAGGACCATGAACCTCTAATACAAAAATCACAGTATTCATGCTAATGTAGCCTTTGACTGTGTGTATTACAACAAATTGTGGAAAATTCTTAAAGAGATGAGAATACCAGACCACTTTACCTGTCTCCTGAGAAACCTGTAGGCAGGATAATAATGAACAGTTATAACCGGACATGAAACAATTGACTGATTCAAAATTGGGAAAGGAGTACATCAAGGCTGTATTTTGTCACCCTGCTTATTAACTTATATGCAGAGTACATCATACAAAATGCTGGGCTGGGTGAATTGCAAGCTGGAACCAAGATTGCTGGAAGAAACATTAACAACCTCAAATATGCAGATGGTACCACTTTAATGGCAGAAAGTGAAGAGGAACTAGAAAGTCTCTTGATGAAAGTGAAAGAAGAAAGTGAAAAAGCCGGTTTAAAACTCAACATTCAAAAAACGAAGATCATAGTATCTGGTCCCAACACTTCATGACAAATAGATTGGGAAAAATTGGCAACAGTGACAAATTTGGGGCTCCAAAATCAGTGCAAATAGTTATTGCTGCTATGGCTAAGTCGCTTCAGTCACGTCTGACTCTGTGCAACCCCACAGACAGCAGCCCCCCAGGCTCCCCCGTCCCTGGGAGTCTCCAGGCAAGAACACTGGAGTGGGTTGCCATTTCCTTCTCCAATGTATGAAAGTGAAAAGTGAAAGTGAAGTCGCTCAGTCGTGTCTGACTCTTGGAGACCCCATGGACTGCAGCCCACCAGGCTCCTCCGTCCATGGATAGACACTTGCTCCTTTGAGGAAAAGCTATGACAAAATTAGACAGAGTATTAAAAAGCAGAGACATCAATTTCCCAACAAAGGTGTGGTTTTTCCAGTAGTCCTCTATGGATATGAGAGTTAGACCATGAAGAAGGATGAGTGCTGAAGTATTTATGGTTTCAAACTTGGTGCTGGAGAAGACTCCTGAGAGTCTCTTGGACAGCAAGGAGAACAAACCAATCAATCCTAACGGACATCAACCCTAAATATTCATTGGAAGGACTGATGCTGCAGCTTCAGTATTTTGGCAACCTGATGCAAAGATGCAACTTGTTGGAAAAGACTCTGATGTTGAGGGCAAGAGTAGAAGAGGGCCACTGATGGCAAGAGGAGAGGCCAAGAGGAGACGAGGATGACAGATGAGATGGTTGAATGGCATCAACTCAATGGACATGAGTCTGATTAAACTCAGGGAGATATTGAAGGACAAGGAAGCCTGGCATGCTGTAGTTCATGGGGTCACAAAGAATCAGACACAGCTTAGCAACTGAACAACAACAAAAACAGAGAAGAACAAAGCTGACTGTATATTCGACCTATTCCTTTAGCTCTAACCTTTCTGCTCTATCACTTGTGCTTAGTCCCACTGGGCTCCACACATTTGTAAAAGAATGCTACTGCACCCTGAGATATACATAAGCCCTTTCTTAAGGTTCTGACCTTTAAAAGTATAATGCTTTTCTGTTGATATAAAGAGGTGCATACAGAGAATAATATTTATCTTGCTGGAGATTTACAGGAATATTGTGACCATATCTACTTAGACAGCTGCAAGAACAAGAAGTTGCAGCAACTGGTCACATCTCCTCACCTATTAGTATAAACAAAGCCTGAATTCTAACTCAGGAAAGATGATTCTTTGGGAATCTTTTCCACTATCTTCATGATCTGCTGGCTTTCTTATTAAAGGTCACCATCCTTTGACCCAAGAACTTGTCTCTTGATTTACTAGCAGCAAGGAGTACAGCTTAGATTCAGTAACACTAACAGAAAGTAATGAGAGTTAGCAGAACCATGAACAGCAAATTCAAACCTAAAAAGACTACACATGTCTGCATTATTACATATAGATTAGAAAAGAATAAGTCAATGTGGTTAAAAAGAAATGAGAAAATCAAACTTATGAGTAAAGAACAAGAAAATCCTGGTTTAAGCCTGGGAACTGTGTTGACTAAAGTTTCCTTCCATGTGCATTATTGCAGATTTGAGTTTCCTAATTAAAGAACCTCTTGAAAACTTTCAGTTCAGCTCAGTCGCTCAGTCCGACTCTTTGCAACCCCATGAATCGCAGCACGCCAGGCCTCCCTGTCCATCATCAACTCCAGGAGTTCATCCAAACTCATGTCCATTGATCCGGTGATGACATCCAGCCATCTCATCCTCTGTCATCCCCTTCTCCTCCCCTCAATCCCTTCCAGCATCAGGGTCTTTTCCAATGAGTCAATTCTTTGTATGAGGTGGCCAAAGTATTAGAGTTTCAGCTTCAGCATCAGTCCTTCCAATGAACACCCAGGACTGATCTCCTTTAGGATGGACTGGTTGGATCTCCTTGCAGTCCAAGGGACTCAAAAGAGTCTTCTCCAATACCACAGTTCAAAAGCATTAATTCTTCAGCACTCAGCTTTCTTCTCAGTCCAACTCTCACATCCATACATGACCACTGGAAAAACCATATAGCCTTGACTAGATGCGTCTTGTAATTTCATGGCTGCAATCATCTTTAAGGGAGAGTGAAAAGGAAGTCTTCATATTCAGGATGTTTGGGTTTAGCCATGGCAGCTTTGGCAGATGTGACAGCTTACAGACCCCTTCACAAGCCCCCACCATTGGTCTAGGTGTTATTTATGAACTCTTTATAAATTCCATAAGCTCTGGCTTTTGTGCTCCTTCGCTGGTCTTTTAGACTGCAATCTGAGATATAAAATGAGCTACTCTAACCTTCTCTAGCTTCTTTCCTGGTGCATTTCCCCCTAGTACTTCAAATAGTAATATAAGCCCCTGAAAAGTGAAAGCGAAAGTCGCTCAGTCGTGTCCCATTCTTTGCGACTCCATGCATTGTAGTTCATGGAATTCTCCAGGCCAGCATACTGGAGTGGATAGCTTTTCCCTTCTCCAGGGGATTAATATGAAAATATTATTACTGGAATATGTATCATGGCTTCTATTTTCCTGTATCATGGCTTCTATTTTCCTGAACAGATTTTGAGTACTATTATAATACCAAAAATATTTTTAGGAAGGTCTGAAAAAATTGCATATTAAACTTTGAAAAATGAAAATATAAATAATTGTTTGCACTACACTGATTATAGTGGATATGATGAGAAATTGATGAAATAAGCAGTAGGAAATCTCAGTGACTTGATAGAATTGCCATTTACTTAGAGAAAAGACCGAGTGATCACGTAGGAATGGTCAGAATTTCTGCTAAGTCTGAGACATCTATGATAATGTATTAACTAAGTACTATCTTTTTTATTCATTACCATTTTCTAATGATTTGAGAGTTATATTATTGGGTATGTCTTTAATTTTCTTTTCTTATATCATTTTAATCTAATTTTAATTGGCAGATTATATGACTATGGTAAAATTAGTGGAGAGTGTATCCTATTTTCAGGGCTCTAGGAGAGATCCTTGTGAAAGTAAAGTTAACTGTTTTCTACATGCTAGAAGTCCTACATGAAATTGTCTGAGCTGGTTTTTCTTTCAGTTTTTCTTTTTTGTTTGAAGGGGAGGTTCAACCAATTGATTCAAGATGAGAAAGCAAGATTCAAATTTTCTGTTTCTCCTTATGTCAGTTTGGGATAATTACTTTTTTAAAAAAGTTATTTATTCTTTTCATGAAGCATTTTGCAATAACATCCTAAATGGTTCCTCTGCTTCTGCACTATAACTTATGGTTCACTTCAGCTCAGTTGCTCAGTCATGTCTGACTCTTTGCGACCCCATGAATCACAGCAGGCCAGGCCTCCCTGTCCATCACCAACTACTGGAGTTTACTCAAACTCATGTCCATCGAGTCAGTGATACCATCCAACCATCTCATCCTCTGTTGCCTTCTTCTCCTCCTACCCCCAATCCCTCCCAGCATCAGGGTCTTTTCCAGTGAGTCATCTCTTCGCATGAGGTGGCCAAAGTATTGGAGTTTCAGCTTTAGCATTAGTCTTTCCAAAGAATACCCAGGACTGATCTCCTTTAGAGTGGACTGGTTGGATCTCCTTGCAGTCCAAGGAACTCTCAAGAGTCTTCTCCTACACCACAGTTCAAAAGCAGAATTTTCCACACTTTATTGTGATCCACACAGTCAAAGGCTTTGGCATAGTCAATAAAGCAGAAATAGATGTTTTTCTGGAACTCTCTTGCTTTTTTGTTGATCCAGTGGATGTTGGCAATTTGATCTCTGGTTCCTCTGCCTTTTCTAAAACCAGCTTGAATATCTGGAAGTTCACAGTTCATATATTGCTGAAGATTGGCTTGGAGAATTTTGAACATTACTTTATTAATGTGTGAGATGAGTACAATTGTTTGGTAATTTGGTAATTCTTTGGCATTGCCTTTCTTTGGGATTGGAATGAAAACTGACCTTTTCCAGTCCTGTGGCCACTGCTGAGTTTTCCAAATTTGCTGGCATATTGAGTGCAGCACTTTCACAGCATGATCTTCCAGNTGGGGATGGTCTTGATCCCTGTCTCCTGTACAATGTCAGATGTGTATAAGAGACAGGACCTACTCCTTTTCCTATTTGGAACCAGTCTGTTGTTCCATGTCCAGTTCTAACTGTTGCTTCCTGACCTGCATACAGATTTCTCAAGAGGCAGGTCAGGTGGTCTGGTATTCCCATCTCTCTCAGAATTTTCCACAGTTTATTGTGATCCACACAGTCAAAGGCTTTGGCATAGTCAATAAAGCAGAAATAGATGTTTTTCTGGAACTCTCTTGCTTTTTTGTTGATCCAGTGGATGTTGGCAATTTGATCTCTGGTTCCTCTGCCTTTTCTAAAACCAGCTTGAATATCTGGAAGTTCACAGTTCATATATTGCTGAAGATTGGCTTGGAGAATTTTGAACATTACTTTATTAATGTGTGAGATGAGTACAATTGTTTGGTAATTTGGTAATTCTTTGGCATTGCCTTTCTTTGGGATTGGAATGAAAACTGACCTTTTCCAGTCCTGTGGCCACTGCTGAGTTTTCCAAATTTGCTGGCATATTGAGTGCAGCACTTTCACAGCATGATCTTCCAGGATTTGAAATAGCTCAACTGGCATTCCGTCACCTCCACTAGCTTTGTTCATAGTGACTTCACATTCCAGGATGTCTTGCTCTAGATGAATGATCACACCATCATGATTATCTGGTCTTGAAGATCTTTTTTGTACAGTTTTTCTGTGTATTCTTGCCACTTCTTCCTAATATCTTCTGCTTCTGTTAGGTCCATACCATTTCTGTCCTTTATCGAGATCATCTTTGCATGAAATGTTCCCTTGGTATCTCTAATTTACAACTGATTCTTTTTTTTTTTTTCTTGAGAAATTTACTTTCTTTCTTTTTTTATTTTTATTTTTTTTTTTTACTTTAGTTTACTTTACCGTACTGTGTTGGTTTTGCCATACATCAGCATGATTCTTAATACAGAGCTGGAGCATTCATTTAAAACATGTAACAGATTATGCCCCCTTTTCCACTTCAGAATCTTTCACAGTTTCTCACAGTATTTATAGTAAAAGTAAAATTCTTGAATGGGACTGAGAAATGGTCCCCACCTGGACTAATCTCCTTCTAACCACCCCCTAGGCTGATTCTGCCACCACAATTCTGAACTTGCTGTTCAGTAAAATCTCCATGATGCTCCTACTTCAAGGAGTTTGCCTTATCTTATGGTTGCTTCTGCCTGAGAGATTTCTCTCACAGAAAAAAACACAGCAATTGCTTTCTCATGTTCTACAAGTCTATTCTCAGATGTTCCATTCTCAGGAAAACTTCCCTTACCATCTTATTTAAAATTACAGTCTTACACATCCAATCTCTTTCCTACTTTAATATTCTCCATTTTACTTACCACTCAATATCTTATAAATATATGTTTATTTATTGTCTTTTTGAAAATTCTAGAGTGTAACTTTCATAATGCCAGATCATTTTCTGTTTGGTTCACTACTATTTCTAAAGCATCTGTAACAAAGTGGTCACACACAAAAGATAGCTACTGAATAAATATCACCATTAAGTTTATCCTCACATTCAAAATTGCTTCAGTAGTTATAACAATCCAAAAATGTAATATATTATATTAACTAATGGAAGGAGATAAATCATATAACTACCACAGTAAAACTTGAAAAGGCAGAAGAAAACATTTTATAACATTAAATATTCATCCATGTTAAACATTTTTTATAAACAAGGAAATAAGGCACTATACACCATGAAAAATGAAAGTGTTAGTCCCACATTCATATATGACTCTTTGCAATCCCATGGATTGTAGCCCATCAGGCCCCTCTGTCCACAGGATTCTCCAGGCAAGAATTCTAGAGGTGGCTGCCATTATCTTCTCCAGGGGATCTTCCTAACTGAGGGATCAAATCTAGTTTTCCTGAATTGCAGGTAGATTCTTTACCATCTGAGACACCAGAGAACACATTTCCAGAATGTATCTAAAATGTAATTAAATTACTATAAAAATCTTTACAGAATTTCTCTTAAAATTGGACAAAGTGATTCTAAAATATATATGGAAGGCAAAAGAGCCAAAATGGTTAAGTGACTTCTAAAGAAGGAAAACATAGTGAAAATTTTAAGATAGATTTGAGACATTTTCAAAGTTGCCATAATAGCTTCATGTGCCATTATGTATGAATAGAGATAAATCAATGGAATAAAAAGATAAAAACACAATGCTTGGGTTTCCCTGGTGGTCCAGGGGTTAAAAATCCACCTTACAATGCAAAGGTCATCAGTTCAATTCCTGACCCAGGAAGATTCCTCATGCTATGAAGCAACTGAGTCCATGAGCTATAGCTACTGAGCCTATGTTCTAGATCCTATGAGTTGCAACTACTGAACCAACGAACCTAGAGCCTGTGCTCCAAAACGAAAGAAGCCACCACAATAAGAAGTCTGTGTACTGCAGCTAGAGTGTAGACTCCACTTACCACAATTAGAGAAAAACCTGCACACAGCAACAAAGACCCACCACAGCCAACAAATAAATCTTTTAAAAAATGCTTAAATGAATTTTGATAATTGGTAGGTTTGTCACTACAAGTCACTCAGTAAATGATGGACAATTTAATCAATGATTTTAGGACAAGTGATGCAGTAGACAGATTTATATTCACCTGTGAATATGTTACCTTGCGTAGTGAAAATAACTTTTCAGGTGAAATTAAGAATACACACTTTGAGATGGGCACATTTTTCTGAACTATCCAGAGGGGGTTAAGTCCAATCACACAAATTCTTAAAAGGAGAGAATTTCTTACTGAGGACAGAAAGACAGGTGTGACAAGGAATAAAGGTCAGAGGAATGTAACATTGCTAGCTTTGAAGATAAAGAAAGAGGAACATCAGACAAGGATATGGGTGGTCTTTAAAAACTGGAAATGTCAAGGAAATGAATTTTATCCTAGAGCTACAAGAAAGAAACCCTGGAGACAACTTATCTTAGTCTAGTGAGCTTCACATTGGACCTGTCAATTGCAGATCTATAGAATCACAAATATGTGGTTTTAATCCACTTTGTGATATGTGTTAGAGCAGCTATAGGCCAAGTAGTTATCTCTGTGTGGAACAACTGAAATGGATAAACTATCTTACTCCATAAACAGAAATTAGTGCAGGGTAGGTTCTGGATGACTGAAAACATCTATATAGTAACAAATGAGAATTTTTGTGACCTTTAATAGGTCATAAAATCAAGCAACACAAACATTAAAGTGGACAAATGCATATATGAATACATTAAAATATAAAATTTCTATATTTTGAAGAAATCACAAAGTGGCAAGAAAAATTATAAACTTTAAAATTTGCAGCACATATAATTGCTGATAGTAGTCTCTTATGATCCTTTCTATTTCTGTCTTGTCTGTTGTGATCTCCCAATTTTCATTTTTAATTTTATTGATTTGATTTTTTTCCCTTTGTTTCTTGATAAGTCTGGCTAATGATTTGTCAATTTTATTTATCATCTCAAAGAACTAGCTTTTGGCTTTGTTGATTTTTGCTATGGTCTCTTTTGTTTCTTTTGCATTTATTTCTGCCTTAATTTTTAAGTTTTCTTTCCTTCTACTAACCCTGGGGTTCCTCATTTCTTCTTTTTCTAGTTGCTTTAGGTATAGAGTTAGGTTATTTATTTGACTTTTTCTTGTTTCTTGAGGTATGCCTGTATTGCTATGAACCTTCCCCTTAGTACTGCTTTTACAGTGTCCCACAGGTTTTGGGTTGCTGTGTTTTCATTTTCATTCATTTATGTGCATATTTTGATTTCTTTTTTGATTTCTTCTGTGATTTGTTGGTTATTCAGCAGCGTGTTGTCCAACCTCCATATTTTGGAAGTTTTAATAGTTTTTCTTCTGTAATTGAGATGTAATCTTACTGCATTGTGGTCAGAAAAGATGCTTGGAATGATTTCAGTTTTTTTGAATTTACCAAGGCTAGATTTATGGCCCAGGATGTGATCTATCCTGGAGAAGATTCCATGTGCACTTGAGAAAAAGGTGAAATTCACCTGTTTTGGGGTGAAATGTCCTATAGATATCAATTAGGTCCAACTGGTCTATTGTATCATTTAAAGTTTGGGTTTCCCTGTTAATTTTCTGTTTAGCTGATCTGTCCATAGGTGTGAGTGGGGTATTAAAGTCTCCCACTATTACTGTGTTACTATTAATTTCCCCTTTCATACTTATTAGCATTTGTCTTACATATTGTGGTGCTCCTATGTTGGGTGAATATATATTTATAATTGTTATATCTTCTTCTTGGATTGATCCTTTGATCATTATGTAGTGTCCTTCTTTGTCTCTTTTCACAGCCTTTGTTTTAAAGTCTATTTTATCTGATATGAGTATTGCTACTTCTGCTTTCTTTTGGTCTCCATTTGCTTGGAATATCTTTTTCCATCCCTTCACTTTCACTCTGTATGTGTCCCTTGTTTTGAGGTGGATCTCTTGTAGACAATCTATACAGGGGTCTTGTTTTTGTAACCATTCAACCAGTCTTTGACTTTTGATTGGGGCATTCAACCCATTTACATTTAAGAAAAGTATTGATATGTCTGTCAATGGGGTCATGCAGAGTTGGACATGACTGAAGCAACTTAGTAGCAGCAGCAGCAGCAGCAGCAGCATGATCCTGATACAATTTACTTTATTGTTTTGGGTTAGAGTTTATACACCTTTTTTTGTGTTTCCTGTATAGAGAAGATCCTTTAGTATTTGTTGGAGAGCTGGTTTGGTGGTGTTGAATTCTCTCAGCTTTCACTTGTCTGTAAAGCTTTTGACTTTTCCTTCATATTTGAATGAGATCCTTGCTGGGTACAGTAATCTGGGCTGTAGGCTATTTTCTTTCATCACTTTGAGTATATCCTATTTCCTTCTGGCCTGAATAGTTTCTATTGAAAGATTAGCTGTTATCCTTATGGGAATCCCTTTGTGTGTTATTTATTGCTTTTCCCTTGCTGCTTTATGAATATATATTCAGAATATATAACAAATTCTCAAAAATCAATTAAAAGGAAACATAAAATGAAAAGATAAGCAAAATACATTTAAAAAGAAGAAAGAATGGTGAGGAATCATATGAAAAAAAACATACTCTCATAAATGAACAGGGAAATGCAGATTAAAATACCTTGGGTTTTTTTTTTTTTTTTTAATATCCACTGATCTGACAGAAGTTAAATGTTCTAAAAAATAATTATTATTAATAAATATGTGAGTTAACAGCAATTATCCACTGCTGGTAAAACTGTAAATTGATATAACTCTTCACGAAATATTGTATCATAAAGTAAGTAGTATATATGTACATAGGATGATCCAACAGTTTTGCTGCTGGTATGTTTTTCCAGTAGTCATGTATGGATGTGAGAGTTGGACTATGAAGAAAGCTGAGTGCTAAAGAATTGATCTTTTTGAACTGTGGTGTTGGAGAAGACTCCTGAGAGTCCCTTGGACTGCAAGGAGATCCAACCAGTCCATCCTAAAGAAGATCAGTCCTGGTTGTTCATTGGGAGGACTAATGCTAAAGCTTAAACTCCTATACTTTGGCCACCTCATGTGAAGAGTTGACTCATTGGAAAAGACTCTGATGCTGAGAAGGATTGGGGGCAGGAGGAGAAAGGGGCAACAGAGGATGAGATGGCTGGATGGCATCACCGACTCGATGGACATGAGTTTGAGTGAACTCCGGGAGTTGGTGATGGACAGGGAGGCCTGGCATGCTGTGATTCATGGGGTTGCAAAGAGTCGGACACAACTGAGCGACTGAACTGAACTGATTTCTCCAAGAGGTTTCCCCTGGTGGCTCAGTACTAAAGAAACCACTTGCCAACACAGGAGACACGAGCTTGATACCTGATCTAGGAAGATCCCCTGGAGAAGAATATGGGAACCCACTCCAGTATTGTTGCCTGGAGAGCTCCATGGACAGAGGGGCCTGGTGGACTGTAGTCCATGGGGTTGCACATATTTGGACAGGACTTAGTAACTGAATACATAAATACAGATCTCCACAAGAAGAATTTGCACAATAAGCACCAAGAGAAATACACAGAATGCTTACCACATGATTTGTGATACCAAAAAACCAAAATCACCCAATTTTTAATTGGGCCAGAGATTTGATTTAGAAAAGTGAAAAATTCTGGGGATGGATGACGGTGCACAAAAATGTAAATGTACTTAATGCCAGTGAATTCTACAGTTACTGCTGCCACTGCTGCTAAATCACTTCAGTCGTTTCTGACTCTGTGTGACTCCATGGGTGGCAGCCCACCAGGCTCCCCCATCCCTGGGATTCTCCAGGTAAGAACACTGGAATAGGTTGCCATTTCCTTCTCCAATGCACGAAAGTGAAATGTGAAAGGGAAGTCGCTTAGTTGTTTCTGACTCTTCGAGTCGCCATGGACTGCAGCCTACCAGGCTCTTCCGTTCATGGGATTTGCCAGGCAAAAGTACTGGAGTGGGGTGCCATAGCCTTCTCCGGAATTCTACAGTTAAATATGGTTAAAATAACATGTTTTATATTTTGTGACTTTTACTACAGAAAAAGCATACTTAAAAGTGCAAAATAAAGAAAGGTATTTATTTTTAATATGTGAAAAAACTATAAGAAAGTAAAAGAAAATATAAAGGAAAACAAGAATTCGGAGTGGTTGAGAGGATTACAGTTAGAAAGAAATAGCATTGTTCTATTTTTCATTAGGTTGTGGATAACCTAGAAATATTTATTTTAGCATCATTCTTTACACTTAAATATTTAGTAGATATTTTATATGTATTAACTATTACACAAAAGAGCCAAGAAAATAAAACTGGCACAGAATCTAAAATACCTAACAATAAAGAAATGGAGTAATAACTTATGATTTAGTT
>SJYA01007760.1:565-13187 GCA_006410615.1 Neotragus moschatus | reverse complement strand
TACCGCGCGATCACCACTGCGGGCCGGGAGGACCTCTCATATACGAGCGGCAAATGCACTTCGCAAGTCCGTTGGTCTGCTGGGCAGGCTCGTTGGATTCCGCTACCCTTCGGCAGCTTTCACGAGACATGATGGCACTCTCCACTTCCCTCCAGCAAGCGGCCCACAGTGATGGTGGAGGCCGCGCGTCAGGCGCTGCAGGGGTTAGCTACGCAGTCACCTTGTGCACAACATGGAGAAGCGAGACAATACTGACAGGAGGACGCGCGGTCTCTTGGCTGCTGGTTAGTTCGTACCAAGCGCCAGACCCGCATCCATCAAGACGGAGCATCACCTCTTTTCCCTCGACACGCCTCCGCTGACGGTAGGTAACACCGAGCGTGCATCCCTCTACGAACAGGAACCACTTGTGTTTCACGCCGACACGTCGAATGCGGTCACCTGCCGACCCATGGTAAGAACTCGCCAAACAGATTATGTCTGTCGTACAGTGAAGACGAACGGGAATTACCTGCGAGCCGGGTCGCGTTGAGCGGAGGTGTATGTGATACAGGACAGTCTACATTTCGACAGAAGCAGCACAGAAGCGGCCAGAGTCTTGGCGTAGGACACGCACCAGGCTGCTTTGACAAAGGCGGAGCTCTCCGTGTACTACTAAAAAGACCCAAATACCTTTCACAAGGGGGCCAGCCACATTCTAAATCCAGCTTTCCCCTTGGATGCTCACAGGCCTGGGAATCCTGATGTCGCAGCTGCTGTGCCCTCCCTGCGCCCGCTTCTCTCCGAAGCGGTGCTTGTGTTTCCTTCCTCTTCTTCTTTTTCTTCTTCTCCTTCTTGCAAATAACACGTCTTCCTGGGTCCTATGCTGCGTTAGGATGACCCGGCACCATTGTGCGTTTCAGCACGCAAGCCGATCTCCGGGCAGCCACGTCGTACCGCTCTACATCTGCTGGAGAGAGAGTGCGGAGGATGTCGAGGATCTGTTTGGCCGAAGGCCTTTGTGCTGGACTGAAAGCGAAACACCCATGCAAGATGCTCTTGATTGCTGGATGGAACCAATGCGGGACTGTGGGACTCATGTGTTTGTGCGTCACCGCTTTTATAACCCCTGCAGCAAGCCCAGAGCATTACACACGCACATCGGCTGTGCCCGGAATGATTTTCCGCATGAAGCCTCATAGAGCTAGATTTTCATCTGCGGGCGACTGCATGTCAGACGTGAAAGCCGGTGTTTCTAAGTCGCCGTCTGACTGCTGATACGCTGCAGCAAGGGTCAGGCGTCCAATGGGAGGTGAACGCCCACTTCATGCACAAAATGGGACGCTAGCTGAGAACGGGGTGGAAGAGGACCCGCTGCAATGCGGTAGCGTCTAATGTTACTGCGCCGGAGACGACTCAGGAGATACGCATTCAGCCGGACCCTACAACTTGGATGCCTCTACCGCGTCGCTGCTGCCAGCGAAACGATGTGTGCACATCTGCGACGACAGATATAGGACCGCCGGCTTTACGGCAGCATCAGATGGTAACGAGCAGTCTGTACCCTGACAAACCGGCGGTCACTGCGAAGAAGCAAAGAAAGGCGACTGTTGATCAGCTCTTGCACTAGCAATATGTCCGGGTCACCAAGTGAGACATCTCACCTTCATTAGAGTGGATATCCTCGAACGGTATAGGCCCGCCCATGATCTCCATTATGCAGCAGCCAAGACCCCACACGTCCACCTTCTCGTCGACATAATTGCCGATGACGAAACACTCTGGAGCCATGTACCGTGGAGAACCTCCGTTGTCTTCCAGTCGAAGACGTCCGTGAAAGGCAAGCGGGCGTGTTTTGCCAAAGTCGCACAGTTTCAGCCCGTCCTACGTGCACAGCAGAACGCGCCGTTTTAGGCCCAGCAAAGCACGCACGTGAGACGCTTCAGCGTGCCCAGGGATGCACAACGCGAAAGCCCCACCTACTGGTGCTAACAACCGGGCGCCAAGCGTTCACGCACAGATGCTCACGCTTGGGTCTCTATCCTGACGCGCAGGGTGATGAGCGATGTCGAGCGGAGAAGTGCATTCGTGTGGACGCCTGCTGAACGTGATACGCTGTTTTTTCGCGCCTCCCGCCCTGCGGCACTGAGTTCGTAGGTGCATGCAGCTTTTATGTTACTCCAAGGACTCAGAAAGACCTTTCTGTTGACTATACGGTGCTTCGGAAGGTTCGGCATGCGAGCGGGACCTCTCCACCACGTAAGGAGCTGCTATGAGGAGTTTTCTTTGCGGTTGAGCGGCGGAAAAGGGGTGGAGGACCCTGCGGGAACCACTCATCGTGCAGATCTTTACGCCGTGCGGCAGTGAGTAGGGAATAAGAGTGCAGGCCGATTCTTGTTGCACTTACATCGCCGTCGAGAATTAAATTGGAAGTCTTGAGATCCCTGTGAACGAGACGCTTTTCCGTGTGCATGTAGTTAACCGCCTCCGCCAGTTGCTTGCAGAGTTTCAGGCGCGCGGTAGTCGTCAGTAGCTTCTTGGTCTCCCACAGTACATCAAAGATGCATTTTCCTGGAAGGTACTCCATTATGATTCCTAGGAATTTGGGGTCAAGGCAGACTCCTAGGTATTTTATAATATACGGGTGGTCTAGTATGCGAAACGAGTTGATTTCCCGGACTATGGATCGCATTGCCTCGAGAGTCATGCTCCCATGGGCCTGCTTCACAGCCACGATTCTCCCCTCCCATCGCGCTCGAAAGACGGTGCCGAAGCTGCCTTGGCTGATACAAGAGTGCAGCTTCAAGTGATTAATGGGGACCACCTCACGACTTGGCAGCAAGAAGACTAGCTGGCGGGAAGTCTTGTCTTCCTTCACGCGCGCTCCAAAGGCAGCACATGGTGCGCCGGTCGCGGTCCTGCAGAAAAGAATCTCCGCACTTTTCAGTAGCAGCGTTGCCCCCCCTCCTCGCGGCACACCTATTACTTGAAGACGGGTCGCTTCGTACATGGAAAGCCACGAAGGCGTCGAAAACGGGTGCCTGGCCAAAGCTTCGGTGGGTAGCCTGAGCACCGGCTCTAGGTGACTGTCGCAGCTGCTCGAGACCTGGGAGTTGTCTCGTGTCTTCGCCATCGGTGCCTCATCGTTGTGCTGTTGGCGCATGTGTGTGGAGCTGCACAGCGCTTGTCGCTGAGAGGTGGTGTGAGAGTAGTAGTAGTAGAGGGGCCACAAGGGCCGCTGGCGCGCCTGTTGCTGCTGTTTTCTCCCCACCGCTCCATTCACCAAGGACGGCACCACCCTCGGCGGCAGAAAAGCAGGAGCGTGCGATGTTGCTGGGGGGTTCGCTAGTCCGTTGCGAGGAGATGATAACGGTGAGGCGGCTGATGATGCAGAGGCCTTGGAAGTTGACACGGCAGCTGCGCAGCTAATTGGGGCGGCCGTAGTTAAACGCGGCGATGAACACTGCGTTGAGCACGAATCGCTGCCTGCAGACGATGACAAGAGTCGTACCTGCGGACTGCTTTTCCAGAAAAATGAAGCCCACAAATTGGCCTTTAAAGGGTGTGCTGAGACAGAATTGTCCTGATGAAACTTCGCAGGCTCTCCGACGGCAGCCGGAGCAGCTGCACATCCCGCCATACGTGTGGGAGCTAGCTCGCACAAACCATCAGGCGGCTTCTCGCTGGTGATACCATCGGAAGTGCTGTCCTTACCGCACGACGGATGCCGTATGTCGCTGTGATGCGTCTGCGTAACCTCCTCGTAAGAGACTGTAGGGGCGCGGTGTGACGGAGACAGTACAGCCGCAACTGCAGCAGGTGCGTGATGCGGACGCGAGGCGTCTTCCGCATGAAAAGTAGAACCCTCCAGCCTTGTCAGTAAGTGCCCGGGTGTTGTTGCAGAGTGTCCGTCAGATGCGTGGCGCACATTGGGAGCGGACGGCGGGTCAATAATGGAAGTAGCGTCTGTAGGGCCCGAGCCCTGCGGTTGCGTCGTTGGTTCCACAGCGTCTGTCGGGGAAGACACGGCTCGCTCAGGCTTCTTGTCAACCTGTATGTGTCCAAAGAAGGCTGAGGCGTCATACCCGCGGATGCAGAACGGGAGGAAGGAAAAAATAGAGTCTCCACACTTAGGGGGGCTCTCGGGTAGCCCTCCTTTTATAGGAAAGCACCGCAGATTCTTGTCACGCCGAGGTGTGACTGTTACATTAGACAGGATTGATCGCGTGGCAAAAGATATTTCTCGGCTCCATTCGTCGGGCTGAGGTGAATTGCCACGGTCGACTTCGGTATGTCGGTGAGTTCCTTCGTGAGCGCCTACCAATGGCTTTTTCGTCAGAGTACCAGCAGGCGCGGGGTGCATTCTTGCCTCCCCACCGCGCGTCACTACTACCGCCCTGGGTAAAGTTCGAGGAGGAATGCCTCGTTCGTACCACGAGATGGGTTCCCATGCTGGTGCCGAGCCTGCTGGCGCTTCTGCCCATGAGGCTGGCACGCCTGCTGGCATGTGGCCTTTCCGTACTGGCTGTGTTTTGCGCAACAGCTGTTGGAGAGCTGTGTGGCTCACGGAGGTGTCGTGCCTCCCATAAGCTCTGAAAATGTAGCGGCCCGCTGCTGGTGCTCTCGCGCTCCACGCAGCATTTGTCCCGTACTGACACGAGCGCAGTGGTGCGGCGCTGGGTTCACTTGATACCCCGGTGGCCGGCAGTGTTGGCCGGACAGGAAGCGGCGCGTCCTCCCGTTTATTCGGCTTTGCGCTCTGGCCATCGTGCGCGTGTGGAATGAGACGTACCTGCGGCACCGCCTCGGCCAGTCCCCCTTGCCTTCTAGAGGCGCCCTCAGTGGGGCCTGCTGGTCTCGTCATGAGTGTAGCTGCGCTCGGAGCACTGGCCATGTAGGTATGGCTCTGCCCGTCTGATTGCTGCGGATAGGGTAATTGTAGACGATGCTGAGTAGAAGGGGAGCCTACGCGATGACGCTTCAAACTCGCAGGATCTGCGTAGCCACCGTCGGCATCTTGCAATACCGGGGACAAAAAGGCGAGAGGTTCTTCCACGACTCGGAGACCGTGTCTGCGATAAGGCTGCGTTCTGTGGAAACCGTCAGGTTCTGCGCCGCTCGTGTGAACATCGCTCTCGGTGGTGCTTCTGGTCGCTGGGGTGAAGTACTCGAGAACCACATCTGTAGCAGTTCCGGGCTTTCCTTCATCAACACTGTTGCTGGGTGGTCCATCGGAAGCAGTTGTATCATGCAAAATGTCAGGCAGTAGCACCGGGTGGCAATCAGACGTCTTCATTGTGATAGTCTGCGCAATGTAGAGCAGTTGCCGGCGCCGGGGAGCTTCCCGCTGTGGGCTTAGGTCCTTGCAACAGGGGTTATCCAGGTGCGGAGGGAAGCAAGGGGCACCTGATGGCCTTCTAGGGGCAGTCGCCGAGACGTGCAGAATATCGCACCGACTGTCAGCTATCTGAATTCAACGCGGGCCGCTGCTGTCGTGCTTTATGCGGCGGGCGCTTGACCGATCACGTTCACTTTCTCGATCATCCAGACCCGAGTTGCGGCATTCTTCTCTGCAAACGTAGGTGCTTTTTCCGTACGCTTACGGTTACCATCATACCAGTTGAAGTGCCGTTTGCCGGAGTCTTGCGAGTCGCGTGCACCGGGAGTGTTGCCACGCGGCGGAGGGACGCCAGCCGTTCCTGCCCACAGAAGGAAAGACACATTATTCGCTTTAGAGCAAGTGCAAGCGTGAGAACACAACTATACGAGGTCACCCTGCGCGTACGCTGATTCGGGAGACACACCAGTACATCCTGGAGACACACGGGTGTTCCTCTGACAGTGTGTCGCGTCCGTATGGCTCTGAGCAAAGTGCCGCCTTACAGGCTCGCAGGCGTTTGGCGAGGCGGGGCTTCTCGTGGTGTACGTCTCCAGATGCCACTTGGTGGAGGGATGCGCAGATGAAGATGTTGCTGCTGACGCTGCGTTGTTGCGCAGGTCGACTTGCCGCGGTGCTTTAGGCCCCTCGTGGCGTACGCGAGTGGCCAGCGGCGCTGTCGAATTCACGCCGCACCATCCTATTCGGAATGGCATTCACAGGTTGCTCTGGTCGTATGCATAAGCGGCGGCAGCGTTTTGAGGCGCGCGTGCTGGCCCGCTCAAGCACTAACTAACCCGGATTGCGCGAAAGGCCATCGAGGCTGCTGACACCTGGGCCAGCAACTGCACGTCGCACGGCGGTGTCGCGCGCTTGTCTGGCAGTAGCATATCTAGGCCTGCAGCCGCCATCCACGGGTGCGCACGAACCAAAAGCTCTTGTCCCGTCGAGCCAGGGGGCGCAAAAGGGTGTGAGGCCTAGAGGAACCCTCTCCAGTTGCTAAACTGCTTCTGAAGCACTGAGCGGGCTCTGTCGGCTGCGCAGTTGTCGAATTTCCGCTAAAGCCAGCCTTCTTGCACGTCGTCGAGCATCGATGCTGCCGCTGGCTCTACAAGGGACGGGGCCATATCTGAAGGATGCCGACCGATCAGGTCCGCGAAGCACGCACAAACTACGTCCAGAACGCAAGTATGAGGCATTAGACGTAACTGTAGCGGTCCATAAAACTTGTCAGAAGTTACGACTAGCGTGATACGGTGTCGCGCGTCCCGTTTTAGCACCTCGAAGAGGAGAGCCTGGCGAGCTCCACCGGGAAATGAGCATCAGCGGTATTACTGCATATCGCTAACCGGATGCGAAGATGCGCACAGCGGCGGCAGCAGCACCGCCGCGAGCTCTTACCGCGGACGCGCGACACAACAGCCTGCTGGCGAACAGCTTTACTAGCGACAAACAAGGACGCTGCGCAGAAATAGGAACCCAGGCTGGCTGGCTGCGATGATTTTTTGCACAATACGAGTCGTCAGCCGGGCAGCTGCTCTCAGTTGCTGCAAGGGAGGGTCGCCGGACTGGAATGCTGCTCCGTGCGTCCTCATGCAAGAAGAAGTGCAAGCAGAAGACACGGCGATCCGGCGATGCACGCTGAATAGCAGCGGTGTCAGAGACCCCACTGATGGGGCAGTACGTATGCTATAGCTAACTCCTGACAGGGCTACGCCTGCGTAGCGCGGCAGTACCCTAACGCTGTTACGTGCTCTCGGCTGCCAGTGAATTTGCCCTTGGTGCTGGGACCCAGGCCGAGTTAGCTTGTCTGTCTCTGCCCTGGTTAGCGTTGCAGAGCGGTGATACAGCTGGTGCTACAGGCTGTGCTCCGCTTTAACGTGCCGCAGCTCGTCTACGGACCCTCCGGTGCAGCTGGTTCCGACCTTGCACGATCTTTTACTGGAAGAATCGACCTTTGACACGCCGTGCCTCCTCCTCGCCCGGTTTCCTCGCAGCAGTCCGCCCAGCGCGCCTGCTGGTGCCCGTCCGAGACGTGCAGGTTGCAACACCAGCAAAAACAGTCCTGCGGGAGAGAGACTGCGCCTTCATTTTCGTATGTGCAACAGGTCAAGCAGCCTTAAGCCGACGACGTGAGCGATCGCTTGTGCAGGCGGGGCAGAAGGCGCTGAGGAGAGTGCCCCACTTTCTCACTTAACCGGCAGCCGCGCTGCTACCCCTGCGTGGTAAAAATGACGGGCAGAGACGCGTGATAAGGCTTCCGCCTCGTCGACCAGCAGCATGTCTGTTAGTAAATTATGTCGGACCGACCAGCTCTTGTTTCAAGATGAACGCACGGCTCCGCCGTCCCGCGCTTCTGCTCTAGTAGTCACTAGCTAGCCGCGCTCGCTACATCTGCCGAAGTCGCTTGCAAACCTTGCTTGTCGGCTTCAAAGTGCGGCTCCTTAGCACAAGAGAGGCCTCGTAGTCGTGAAGCCGCCCACATGTGTGAAGCAGCTGATGCCAGTTAGGGGCTTACGAAGGACTGCCGCTGCCCAGCTTGTAGGCAGCACCACAAGCGGTATTGTGAGCAGCCGGCGGGTGCGTGTGGATAATCTCAATGATGGACAAAGGGGAATTCTTGGAAAAGTATTTACGCTAGATGCCACATGCTTGCGCGTCGACAGAACAGCCTGTCTAATAGTCTGTGTCCTTACGTCCTGCTTCCCGATGTGCACGCTTGCGCTGTTGTACATCGCGTCGGGGAGTAGGCGAACGAGCGACGCCGGGGGCCGGCTGTGTTTCTGCGCGCGTGGCCGTCCTGACACTTGTAAAGCTCGGGCGGCATGCTGAGGTCCCCGTAGAAGACAACAGCCCTTACATCGAAGCTAGCGCGCCCAAGAGGACAGGAGAGCTCTATGAGGGATTTAGTGGCTGCTGTCTCTCTCGTCGCTGGGCTTCGTTAGGCTTCAATCAGGCGGGTCGCCGGCGGCGCGTTCAACAGGAGTGCGGATGGCCGACCGTTCGCTTCCTGCTTAAACACGCGGAAGCAACGCCAAAGATCCACGCCGAAGTCATAATAAAGCTACCACCTCCTCGTGGCTAACTTTCAGTATATCTCCTGAACGAAGCAATACTTGAAGGAAAGCACAGCGTTGTGGGTCGAAACGGCCTCGTATGTTCTGAAACCTGCGGGAAAGTGGGAAATGACGCCGAACGGCATAGGTGCAGCACTTCATCAGCAGAACGTGGCCCAGGGACTTCGTCTGTGTATGTCATCATACCTCTGCTGAGGCAGTGTCTTCGGCGTAGCATGCCCCTCGCCCTGAATCCCCTGCTATCGAATACAGCGTAGCGTAGTGCCTGAGACCGCTGTAGCTCTACTACTCTTAATAGGAACTAGGAGCGCCCCGATGGGCGAAATTAGCCGTCTCGCAGCTGCCCGGCTGCCGGTCAAGGGCGGTCAGGCCGACCGAGCGATGTGCTGACGCGTATCTAAAACCGCACGTGTGGAGTGCTCTAGTCCGGCGCTTCCTGCTTTGCGGACACGGGCACCCTTGCTGGGTAACCTCCTCGCTTGTAGCGGTACGCATACAAGCGTGGCATTCACCAAGAAGCTTCCGGGGCTTTCTGCTTCAACCTCGAAGTGGTACGATTGTCGCACTTTATAGGAGGCTGACACAGGCTCGTAGAAGTGCAGCGAACTGATTCAGCGAACAGTACAGTGCATTTAGTGGTCAGGTGGGCCATGCAGGTCCTCGAGTGGGCCAGTAGATGGACTGGTGCGCCATGTCGAGAAGACGGCCACATGCACAAAATTCTGTCCGGCGTACATCCGTATGTTTGTGACGCGCAGCACCGCATCGTGTGCTTTTGGTGGAAGGCGCAATTGCTGAGAGTGCTGCTCAGTCCGCGGGTCCTCGTGCATATTTCAGAGCGTCCACGAGGACACAGGCCAAGCCCTCCCTGCTATACACGCGACAAGGTCTAAGAAGTAAGGCTCACGGCGAACCCGCAGCACAGCGAAGGAGATGTATAGGATGCAGGAGACGCTGTTTGGAGTATGTGGCAATGATTACTCATGTTCGCCGCGCTGAGAATCACGTGGCCATCAGCAGCATCGAGCCTGTGCGCCACCGCGTTCGGGCACGTGGGTGGGCTATTGGCAGCTGACCGTCCGTGAGACCACGCTATCTCGTGCTGAACACTGTACACAGCCCCGCCAAGGCGCGTACGTCTCCACACGCCAACACATAGAACTAAGCCGGTAAGTTACACACAGCCTCTCGTATCAGGTATCGCTCTCCAGAGTACTAAACCGGCTACAAGTTGCCCTCCTGCCTCTGCGTGCAGCAAGTCACATAGCGATGCGCACTCGTCAGACTCTTTGTCATCAAAATCTGTACCGGCCGAGGCGTGCTTGGAATCACAGCTTCACGTAAAATTACAAGACCATACGCGGGTATCAGGCTGTTTGTGTGAGCCGAAGCTCCCCGCAGGAACTAACTTTATCATCCACTGTTCTGCCGGCCTCTCTCAGCGTATGAAGAACGAAGGCTACTTTCGACGCTGCTTCACATAAGAGGGAGCTGCTGGCAGTGTTTTACCGTAGCCGCGCTGCGACAAAGCTGGCCTCTGGTCGCTTCACGCGCTCTGGCCTCTGTCCTCTCTTGATGTACCCGTTACATAGAAGGAAGATCTGGACAGCTTTGCCGTGGTCCTCAGTAACTACATCTCCAATTCGTTCCTTCTCGCTGTGTGCTCCTCTACACCCGACAGATTCCAGCGACTGCTATGCGACTCGTGAAGACGGTATGGCTGCACGCTGATGGGGGATACCCACCGATACGCCCCTATTGATGGCCCTGCAAGTCGTTAGTGTATAATTACACGCTGACATACACTCGAGTTTACTGCGGAAACCGCTCGTGGAAATGCCGCTGAGAACAACGTTCTGTCACGGACTTCACAAGCGTTCCCTAGCATCAACAGCGACAGAGTCCTCCGCGGCCGGTAAAGCGTGCTTTCCATGTGCAAACGAAAATTGAGTGCACGCGGCTTTACACCCGCTTGNACATACACTCGAGTTTACTGCGGAAACCGCTCGTGGAAATGCCGCTGAGAACAACGTTCTGTCACGGACTTCACAAGCGTTCCCTAGCATCAACAGCGACAGAGTCCTCCGCGGCCGGTAAAGCGTGCTTTCCATGTGCAAACGAAAATTGAGTGCACGCGGCTTTACACCCGCTTGGGAGCAATTCCGTTCGATACAGGGTCGTATGCGGCGACAGCGGCTAAAATAGTATGAGGAAACCGCATGGTACACCTGTGTCAGCAGGGCGACCGGAGGATCCAGGGTGTGCTCCTTCCGTACAAGCTGACTCACACCATCTGCATCAGTCGTCTCGAGGCCCGACCACGTTTCACCACATTGTGGGACGTCAACCTGTCTTCGCCTCTAGCATAGAATTGATGTCTCTACCTGGCATGTACCGCTTTTGAAGCCAAAAGCGGCAGGTGCGTGTGTCACCGAGCAGGATCAGACACTTGTTCTCTCATCAGAAAAGAAAAAGAAAGCAGGGTCTCGTCCTCCTTGACGCTGCATAGTGCACATACACCGCGGGCTCGACACTGTGAACAGACGTAGCCTGATTCCACGTGCACGGGAGGAGCGGCCGCTACTTGTAGGAGTCTTCTCGCGCATCTGACACGCTGTCTCCCGCATTTCACTTTTACTGGGTCGCTGATCCCACGATCACAACTGTTCACCTCCCGAGGGAGACACCCAGAAGCCGCTCCGCGGACGCATCACCCGCATTCTGCTGTCAACAGCCGAGTGATCAGTGCCCACATTCTTGCAGTCACAGTTTGTCGACACGGCGCGGCGACTTGCGCAGCCTGCCCGCGGGCGGTGCGATGCTCACGCGTGGCACTCAAACGCGTCTATATTTCTGCGGGATCCCATGACGTGCATTGTGGTCCTAAGTGCTCAGTGATTGATCTCGCCTGCTAGTCTGCAAAGATCGGCGACATGCGGTGATGGCAACCTCCCGCCCCCTCCTGTGCAGCTTCCCTGGACGTCGTGTGATGCTCGAAAGCTCAATATTTAGACACATTTCTGCTTCTGGGAGATGTCGCTTCCCTTTTGTGAGCTCCTGCTGAAGTCCAAAGTGTGTCTTTTTGATCCTTATCGGCGCAAGCGGCTGAAGTGCTAATGTGGGGTCGAGCGACAGCATAGTGTACCGTCACGTAAAGAGAAGCCTCCGTGCAAATAGGGACTGCACAGGCTCGCGGCAACGCGTGCTGTTCCTGCCACTTGCCGCGTGGCCCCTTGTCAGAAGGGAACTGCTCTCCATATATCCGACGCGTGTGTACGGCGTCCCTGTTCTGCCGCAGTGGCTTTGCTGGGCGTCGCCTCCTGAGACACGGACTTACACACGCTCACGCATTCCTCCATTTATCTGCCAGTGAGCGACATGCGCCGCGTGCAGGAATGTGTGAGCATGCCATCTATCTGTTTGGCGGTTCGCGCAGCTGTCCGATGCCCGTTTTCACGGCTCCTCGTGCACCCTTTGCGCGCCGCGGGTACTAATGTGGTCTACGCGTGTCGCTATTTCTGCGCCGAGCCAGTCTCTACAGCGACTCCGGCTTTGCATTTGTATCTCGACACCGCTTCCCTTCCGTCGTCTGTCCTTTCGGAGCGTGTGTGTGGCAACCGTCGACCCCAAGCCAAGCGTATTCGCTATCCAGCGTGGTCACCTCTTTTCCTCCTTATGCGCTGCGTGTGCACGTGTCGGCACGAGAACCACTGGTGCATTCCGCGCAACGCTGATCTGCAACAGTCAAGCTGCATTCTGTATCGTTCTCTTTGCCTGGGCGCACCTCTCAGTGCAGCTAAGAAGCGGCTCATGACGCGCCTTGTTACCGCAAGGTCCAGCTTCGGGGTCCCTGCTTGCCGGCTCTAGGCAACATGAGACTGCTCCGTCTCCTGCCGTGCACCTCTTCAAAAGCGCACTAAGATGCATGCGACATGTTTCTTTATCTTATGCGTATACATACACCTTCTCATACACTTCCGTAATTACTTTTCTTTCATCATTGCGTGCTTCTATGTTGTAGGCGCCACTCGTTACATCAAGGGGGCACCTGCACACGTACACAATCATAGACGCACATAGGCGCTGACACGCGACACCGCGAAGAAGCTCGGCGTGCTTGTGCACATACATGGAAGACAGTCCGGGGACCCTCCAGGCTGACAAGGTCCAGAGGCAGCTCTACAGGACG
>SJYA01007759.1:0-11619 GCA_006410615.1 Neotragus moschatus | reverse complement strand
TTACTATTAATATACTTCAGCTGGCAGCTGCTGCCATATACTGTCACGCCCCTCCTCCCCCTCCTCTTCCTCCCCCTCCTCCTCCTCCTCCTCCTCCTCCTCCTCCTCCTCCTCCCAGGCAATAGTTTGCTTGAAGCAGTTTGCATTGCAATCTCCACCTTGATCCAAGGAACCAGTTCTCCACAAGTACTCCAGAAGCGCTTTTTAAATTATTTCAATTACAATACTTATTACAGTTTGGTGCATTGTATATGAGGATGCACTTGTCTTCTTAATACCCCTGGGCTTGATCCAGTTTGTATCTTTAGCATCCTTCCATGTGCCTTGCATGTTGCATATGACCAAGACATGTTGTACTGAATTGAATCAATCAAGATTTGGCTTGGTCCCAGCCAATACAAACATTCAAATTTGTGCTCTACACTGGTCTTGATACACACCAGCACTCACACACAAGGATTAAAATATTTTTTCAACTAGAATATAGAGTGTTAATAGAATTCTACTCTATTGTTTCTCTTTTTATACAGAGGAAAGAATGCTGATGTGACAGTTTATAAGTCTGAAGTCATCTTTTTTTATTGTCTCCATTTCATACATGTCTGAGTTTGTTATTTGGGAAGGTCATATAAAAGAAACAAAAAGAACATTTTAAAATATTGGCCCATTTTATTTGGTTTCATTATTAAAGAGATTTGTATGCCCACCCTTGTTCAAAGTTAAATGAGCCTGCTCAAATCCTTGTGGGGTTTAAGTTGGAATATAAATAAAGCGGAAATATACTCTCTATGTTCTTATTGAAAAAAAATTTGTGTAGTGCCAGGTTTGTGATAGTAAAATAAAGTGATTCACCATGTTATTATAGTTTTTGCTATACAAACTCTGCTTTTGCTTAAATGCTGTAGATAATTCAGGATTGTTGCAGTTTGAATTGCACACATGATTGCTTCAATTCGACTCTTCATTTTGGATGATTGAAAACCTCTTCTCTGGAATCACAGCAAACACTGTTGGTGGCCTAGCCAACTACTTTAATCCCATTTTTTCCTTGCTGACAAAGCCCTCCAGCCCTCTATTTTCAGTTGGGAATCCACTGTTCCCATGTGACTCAGAAAGACTGACTATCTCAAGGCCCAGGAGTATGTCTAAATGGAATATGCCAATAATAATTGGCTTCAGCGTGGGTCTGAGATGTAATTCTAGAAAAAGAGACAGGGGATAGTCTTCTGGAGGGTACGTATATAAGATTCCCTCCACTCTTAAGTTAAAATAAAAATGATAATAGGGAGAAAATATCTGTACACCTCGTGATGCCTAGTTTCAAAGTTCGGAACAGTCAAAGAATAGAGTTGGCATGCTGAGGATGACACAGCAAAAAGGTGGCAAGAGATGACATCCTTGATATCTGAGCTCCAANCTTGCTATTCTTTGGAACTCTGCATTCAGATGCTTATATCTTTCTTTTTCTCCTTTGCTTTTCACCTCTCTTGTTTTCATAGCTATTTGTAAGGCTTCCCCAGACAGCTATTTTTCTTTTTTGCATTTCTTTTCCATGGGAATAGTCTTGATCCCTGTCTCCTGTACAATGTCACGAACCTAAGTCCATAGTTCATCCGTCACTCTATCAGATCTAGGTCTTTATATCTATTTCTCACTTCCACTGTATAATCATAAGGGATTTGATTTAAGTCATATCTGAATGGTCCAGCAGTTTTCCCTAATTGCTTCAATTTGAGCCTGAATTTGGTAATACGGAATTCATGATCTGAGCCACAGTCAGCTCCTGGTCTTGTTTTTGTTGACTGTATAGAGCTTCTCCATCTTTGGCTGCAAAGAATATAATCAATCTGATTTCGGTGTTGACCATCTGGTGATGTCCATGTGTAGAGTCTTCTCTTGTGTTGTTGGAAGAGGGTGTTTGCTATGACCAGTGCATTTTCTTGACAAAACTCAATTAGTCTTTGCCCTGCTTCATTCCACATTCCAAGGCCCAATTTGCCTATTACTCAAGGAGTTTCTTGACTTCCTACTTTTGCATTAGAGTCTCCTATAATGAAAAGGACTTCTTTTTTCGGTGTTAGTTCTAAAAGGTCTTGTAGGTCTTCACAGAAACTTTCAACTTCAGCTTCTTCAGTGTTACTGATTGGGGCATAGACTTGGATTACTGTGATATTGAGTGGTTTGCCTTGGAAACGAACAGAGATCATTCTGTCGTTTTTGAGATTGCATCCAACTACTGCATTTCGGACTCTTTTGTTGACCATGATGGCTACTTCATTTCTTCTGAGGGATTCCTGCCCACAGTAGTAGATATAATGGTCATCTGAGTTAAACTCACCCATTCCAGTTCATTTTAGTTTGCTGATTCCTAGAATGTCGACGTTCCCTCTTGCCATCTCTTGTTTGACCACTTCCAATTTGCCTTGATTCATGGACCTGACATTCCAAGTTCCTACGCAATATTGCTCTTTATAGCATTGGACCTTGCGTCTATCACCAGTCACATCCACAGTTGGGTATTGTTTTTGCTTTGGGTCTATCCCTTCATTCTTTCTGGAGTTATTTTTCCACTGATATCCAGTAGCATATTGGGCACCTACTGACCTGGCGAGTTCCTCTTTCAGTACCTTTTCATATGGTTCATGGGATTCTCAAGGCAAGAATACCGAAGTAGTTTGCCATTCCCTTCTCCAGTGGACCATATTCTGTCAGACCTCTCCACCATGACCCGCCTGTCTTGGGTTGCCCCACAGACATGGCTTGGTTTCATTCAGTTAGACAAGGCTGTGGTCCTAGTGTGATTAAATTGACTAGTTTTCTGTGAGTATGGTTTCAGTGTGTCTGCCCTCTGATGCCTTCTTACAACACCTACCATCTTACTTGGGTTTCTCTTACCTTGTGCGTTGGGTATCTCTTCACAGCTGCTCCAGCAAAGCACAGCCGCTGCTCCTTAGATAAAAATAATCATCTAATCAAATGTAACTGTGAAATATGATATGTAGAATATGATATTAAGTGAATATTATGAAACAATAGAGAACAGAAATATACTTGAATAATTCTGAATACCTAAACTCTTTTATGGATTATTTACAACTACGATTGACATGTTAATTTCTGAAAATTTTAGCCAAATTATTTAAAGTAGTATGTTTGTATTATACATAATTTGTAATATAATTACATCACCTTTCTCTGTAAAAGAAAAAATAATTCATTGACTCACCATCACAAAATGTTATTGACTTTAACAAAATAATAAAATGATTAAAATAATAATAAGAAGAAAATTAAAATTATTGCATACTGTAAGATCATAACCCATTACCTCTTATGGACATTAGTAGAACTTACTGATGACTAGAACTCATTCAAATTAAGAACCATATACTCAGAGACTAAAATTTGCTGCTTACTGTAAACTTAGAGTAAATATGAGCCCAAATCAATTTTTGCTTCTAAATGTAAAAAAAAAAAGAAATTAATATTATGATACAAATCTTAGAATCAGACTTGTTATGGGACATTCTTAATGTAATGGATAATTTGTGTACCATAGGAAGTAACATCTCATAGTGAAATGAAGTCTATGATATTAAATTATGTAATTGAGTGCTGAAAGTGAACAGAGAGGGCATCCCATCTTTCATCCTAGAGTTGAAATTTCTAGTGTTAACCTGAACTGAGAAGCTTGGAATAACCAGAATTGTTAGGATCTAGGTAGACTGAATTTGGGCTTCCCAGGTGACTCAGTAGTAAAGAATCTGTCTGCCAATGTAGGAGACGTGGTTTCGATCCCAGAGTTAGGAAGATCCCCTGGAGAAGGACATGACAAGTCACTCCAATATTCTTGCTGGGAAATCCCATGGACAGAGGATCCTGGTGGGCAACAGTACATGAGGTCAAAAAGAGTCAGACATGACTTAGTGACTAAACACCACCACCTTGAATTTAAGGTTAATCTAAGCCTTGAGAAGATTTCCAGAGTAGGATTTTATTCTCAGGTAAAGCCCTTTCCGACTACACAGTAGACTGAACGTTGGATTTTTCCACTATCTCAATGAGTTCTTTCCTGGAATATAATAGTATCTTGAAGCCAGACCAGAGTGATGTGTGGTTGTCACTCTATAAGTAAGTTAGATTTGTAGAATTCTATGACTTATTGAAATTTCTGTGATTCTTCTCTTTTTTTCTTTTCTCTTTCTCTCTTTTTTTTTTCTCATTCTTTTTTTCTTTGAATTTCAAGCTTTTTACTGGTATGTGGTCTCATTGGTGGCTCAGGGAATAAATACATTACAGACCTCTGCTTTATAATGAAGAGAGAAGATCACAGAAATCTGAATTCTCTTGATGATTTCCTGCTTTTAATGTTAAAACATATGCAGGCATGATTATAAAAGAACTAATTTAGTTGATCCAATTAACTTCATAATGCAAGTGCAACATGTCATTAATGCTATTTCCTCCCATTTGTTTAGTGGATTATCTATTTCATTTAATATAAAAAAGTAAAACAGAGTTAGAGACAGATGTTGAAGGATTTAACTGAGAATGTGGACAGAAAGGAAGCTACACAAAATTATGTAATAACAAACCAACAGCATAAAATAAGGTTAATGCATTTCATAAACCTTGACATAATTTAATTTTATCAGAACTAAGTTCTGCTATGTAAATAAATGGCTTGCAATGCTGTTTCTGATTTATCCGTTGTGTTTATCATCTGTGGCTTCCCTCATAGCTCAGTTGGTAAAAATCCTCCTGCAATGTGGGAGAAGCCCGTTCAATTCCTGGGTCTTGAAGATACACTGGAGAAGGGATAGACTACCCACTCTAGTATTCTTGGGCTTCCCTGGTGGCTCAGCTGGTAAAGAATCCATCTGCAATGTAGGAGACCCTGATTCAATCCCTGGGTTGGGAAGATCCCCTGGAGAAGGGAAAAGCTACCCTCTCCAGTGTGCTGGCCTGGAGAATTCCATGGTAGCAAAAAGTCTGACACAACTGAATGACTTTTACTTCACTTGTCAGCTATGGGTTCATCCTAAACTAATATTTTTCTAAAGCATAGGAATTTAAGAAAATCTAGCCCAAATTATGTGACTAAACATTGTGTCAAATTGGAACATTTGTCCCATTTCTCTTATCCCCTTGCCCCATCTCTAGTGTGTGCCCTGGGCCCTGACCAGCTCTTTGAAACCTCGTGCACTGCAGCATGCCAGGCTCCTCTATCCTTGGGGATTCTTCAGGCAAGAAGACTGGATGGGTTGCCATGCCCTCCTCGAGGGGATCTTCCCAACTCAGGGGACAAACCCGGGTCTTCCGCTTTGCAGGCAGATTATTTACTATCTGAGCCACCAGGGAAGCCCAAGACACTGGAGTGGGTAGCCTATCCCTTCTCCAAGGGATCTTCCCAACTCAGGAACCAAACCAGGGTCTCCTGGTGGATTCTTTACCAGCTGAGCAACCTGGGAAGCCCCTATCACCAGATTAATGCTCAGTTTTGAAAACTCAATTCTTTGGACTATCTCCCCCACATTTGCCAGTCCTGTTGAAAAAAATCTCACCTGCCCACCCTCCCGTTTTCTCTCCCTTTCTTTGTTAGTTTCTTTATTTTGAAAATAAAAATAGTCACTAATGCAGGTAAATTTTAGCTTTTGGAGAATAAATATCTTAAGTGGAAAAAAACACATTTCTGTATTCTGACAATCAGAGATAACTTATCTTAAAACTTTGAAGCTAGAATATAATCTTTTCTGTTTGTTTGTTTCACTTTGTGGGGGAAAAATACAGGGAGTATGTTTTCTGAGTCCTTATGTACTGAATATGTCTTTTTAACTCTCTCATATCATTCTTTCTATGATTTAAATATAGCCATCATATAAAGCATGTGACTCTGGGTTTTTAAAAAATTCTTTTTTCAAACAGAAATTCTTTGTCTTTAAACAAAATAGCTATATACATCTTAATTTTGCTCTTATTTTAAATCTTGCATATATTTTGTACCTTTTCTTTCCTGCATCTCAGTTTTTGCTAGACTGCAATTTATTTTTAAGTTATTTTTTGCATTCTGCATATTATGTTATTTTTCTAATGTATGCTCTTCATATTTTACAAATAGTTATCAATTTATGTTTTTCTAACAATCTTAAGAATTATTTAGTGGCTACAAATAGGAAAGTACAGAACTATTTTCTTCCTTGTTGTGTATAGTTTTTTTGAGATCATCTGAAATTTTGGTTCCACTTGGTTGTTTGTGTTTATGTCAGTAATTTGTACATCATTTCTCTTTTACCTTACTTTTATTAACAACAAAAAAAGAAAGGTAAACAAACTGTAAATTATTTGCCAAGCTTATGTAGAAGCAAAATATTACATTCCTCCTATGATCTAGTTTTTATTTATTTTTTTTTTTATTCTTCAGATTCCACTGATTCATGCAATGCTAACAAGCAGGATTTTGTACAGAGCCCTGAGGCCAGAGGCTCTTCTAATTAGCAACTGCTTGTGAGAGAAACTCGGAACTGAGAGAAGAGAGGAAACAGTGGTTGATTCTGAAGGATGAAATAGAATTTTAAATAATGAAAGCATGCTGCAGAAAATAATTTAATAGACTTAGAAAATGAAATGTTATACACAAGACTATAATCTTTTTTTTTTTTTTCTGAATGTAGTAACCATATAATACTTGTCCTTGAATTTTCTCTGAAAACTAACCTTTAATCTCAAGGAACTTTTCCTCTAATTAATCATCATAAATGATATTTAAATCTGTTAATTTATGCATATAATTTCGTAAGATAAATAAATATGCATTATTTTTTATTTAAATAATTTTATATTTTCTTATCTTACTTTGTGTGAAAAGAGAACTATATTGATATCATCTTGTTTTAAAATAATAGATTTGCATAATTATTTTCCCATCCTCTGTGACATAGGGAATGAACAGCTTCAGACATAACTATTCAGTTGGAACACTGCATGTGTCTGAAATAATACTGTGTCCTGTGATTTTACTGACTTTTTATTGGCCTTTGATTCCATAGAAAGTAATCCTAACTGCTGGTGCTTATGGAGTCTATATTTCATGGGACAAGCCAGTCACTGGACAAGCCAGATAAACACTTCTGATTGTTAATCACTTGAAAACCTTTTGAAAGAACTGATGGCCACCACAATGTTAAAAGGTAGAAATTGTACACTACTTTATATGCAAACAGTAGAGAAGGCCTAGGACAGGTGAGTCTAAGAATCTTACACACTTGCTCTGTTGTTCACAAGCTTTTTTCCTATGTTTGGAACTTTTTATTTAATAGTATTTTTTTAAAAGAAGATTCAAGTCCACTGAATATGAGGAAAAACAAATGACAAATTAGTTCTCTGCTTTCTCGACCCCTGGGACACCTCTTTGTTAACTGCATTTCAGTCTAAGGTCAAAGCGCATTTATGCTTTAAAAGTGTTCATTTCTGGTCTTTGTGTACATATAATCTCTTTGTGAATATGAAAAGGATAAAACTCAGGGGTTCTAGAGTTGTAGATACTCCCTTAATATCACTCTTCTCCCTAAGCTTGCACACACATACACGCACATACACACAATAAGCAAATTTGCTGTGTGATTATTTTGGATATACAGTACATGACCTCCAACACACTATGTCTCATTATTTAACAAAATGTCAGTTGACATACACTTCTCAAAGCTAAGTATCTTAAAGAAATATAGCCAGCCCATCTGCACTTGTGCTGTATCCTAAAATTTAATTTTACATATATTTTTCTTTAGAGACCAGAAGCAAGTGAACAGTTTGAACAAATCAGGGTGACCCTCCATATAATTAATTTTATAGAAATGCATTTTGATTTGTTGCTAGCAACTTATATTCATGATTTTTAAAAGAAACTATTCAATAAATAAATGCTTAAGCAAATAGCTCATATATTAATAATTGTAAATTATTTTATAGGTTATAGAGTATTAATCCTCCTCCTTTAGGAGGACTGTCATCTAAAGAAGTACTGTTGACTTTCTATCACACACAAAACAAATTACAACTCCACTAAAGTCACCTTTTACCTTTTGCTTGCGAAAAAGTTTAGAACCTAATTAACTCCCTGTATTTATTTAGTTTTGCAGATCAATGTGTTACACATTTTAACCCATTTAAGCTTTCTAAATTCACTATGCCTTGTAATTTTTAGTATCTAGTAGAAGATGGGACTAATTTCTTGATGAATTATGTCATTACATGTATATGTTCAGTACTTATAGCAATATTCTTAGATACATACACTTTGACTTGTAATTTAATGTCTGAGAATATAGCTAAGGGCATAATCAAACATACACATGATGATTTATGAACCATGATTTACTATACATTATTTAAAGAAGTTAACATTTATGAAATAATATCAGAATCTAATAATAGAATATTTGTTAATTAAATTATGTGCTAATATTAATAGTATGAAACATGCTATCATAATACATTTAAAAAGAAGGAAAAGTTTTCATGCTATGATGTTGAATGAACAAAGCAGAATGTAGATATAAAATTATAATGCCTTATGGTTTCAATTTTATGAGAACCATGTATATTTTAAAGGAAAGAAAAACTAAAAATATTTATACCAAAATGTTCTCAGAAGTTCTCTGAGGAAAGGTATTTAGATGTTACTGAATTATTATCTATTTCTTCATTTTCTAGATTTTCTAAAATATTTGCATACAAGATTAAGATTATTTTTTATAACTGGGAAAAAGCAGTGTATTATTATAAAATGATCATTTTTCAAAGCCAAAGCAAAATATTATATGGAGCAGCTAGAAGTAAGTTGGATTTTTTTGATTTTATTTGCAATTTTCCTTGTTGTCAGTAAAGAGTTAAAGAATAACAACAGAACATTTGACAATTGTCTCATGCATCAAATCCTTACTCATTACAGAAGATACTACTTATAAATTTTGAGTATACAATATTTTACAAAATGATCACTTATTAAAACACTTTCTGGGAACTATACAAATTCAAAATACAAAATCAATCATAATTAGGAAAACTGGCAAGAAAAAAAAAGACATAAGATCCCAATATTACCATTTGGACAACTGATCAGGAAAAGAAAATAAAGTTAAAATGTTATCTTTGGGAAATGGGAAATTAAAAACTGACATTTATGGTATCAGTAAGACAGTAAGAATAAGAATCTCTTACCTTTGTATTGCTCAACTACAGAAAGGTGAATTCTTGCATATAAATTTATTTCTTTTAAAGTAAGCAGGTATAAAACTGTTTGATAGACTTTATCTTAGATACTTGAAGCCATACTCCCTCTGGGTTACTGAGTTTTGTTCATGTATTTCAGTCTGAAAAAAAACTTCTTTCAACAAACAGGGTGCTACACAAAAGAATATGTGGACAGTAAAATGATGCAATATACCACAACCTATACTAGAGCCTTTTATGACTGAATACAACAAGCAAAACCACAATATGTTTCCGGTTTAAAAAAAATGCATATTATAGCATAAATTCAAGACATTTTGAAAATAAAGTATTTTCTTCAGTTTATATTTTGAACTATTCTCCAAATAAATGACCAAAGATGACAATACAATGAAAATTGTTGTTATCCAGTCACTAAGTCATGTCTGAAATCATAACTAGTATTATGTTAGTTCAGTTCAGTTCAGTTCAGTCCAGTTCAGTCACTCAGATGTATCTGACTCTGCAACTCCATAGACTGCAACATGCTAGGCTTCCCTGACCTTCACCATCTGCTGAAGTTTGTTCAAACTCATATCCATTGAGTCAGTGATGCCATCTAATCATCATATCTTCTGTCATCCTCTTCTCCTCTTGCCTTCAGTCTTTCTCAGCATCAGGGTATTTTCCAATGCAAAACCTCATTGAACTTATATCATATGGTATTAGCAAGATAGTGAAATAGGAAGCTTGCTCTTTCCAGTTGGTATATGTTCCCAAAATGTAGTTTAGAAAGAATGAAGTTTCATTTAATTCTTAGGTTTAGAAATATCTTATATGAAAGATTCTAATGAAATCTTTGAATATGATACATATATGTATATACACACACACATACATATGTATATGTGTACATATATTTTATATATATATATATGTATATATATATCAGGGCCTTTTCCAATGCAAAACCACATTGAAGTTATATAGCATGGTATTAGCAATATACTAGAGTAGGAAGCTTGGTCTTTATAGTCGATATATGTTCCCAAAATGTGGTTTAGGAAGCGCGACGGCTGCAACGGACCTCAAAGAAGCATGGCTGAGAGGAGCTACCCCACATCCAAGGTCAGTGGCGGCAGCCAAGAGGAGCTACCCAATGTCCGAGGTTGGGGCAGCGGCCGGGAGGTGCTACCCCCGCCCAAGCCAAGGGGCTGCAGCAAGGAGGAGCAACCCCACATCCAAGAAGCAGTGGCAGGACGGCTGAGAGGAACTACTCAACGTTCAAGGTCAGGAGGGGTGGCAGTGATGAGATACCCCTCGTCCAAGGTAAGAGAAAGCCAAGTAAGACGGTAGGTGTTACGAGAGGGCATCAGAGGGCAGACACACTGAAACCATAAACACAGAAAACTAGTCAGTCAATCTAATCACACTAGGACCACAGCCATGTCTAACTCAATGAAACTAAGCAATGCCCTGTGGGGCCAGCCAGGACAAGTGGGTCATGGTAGAAAGGTCTGACAGACTATGGGTCCACTGGAGAAGGGAATGGCAAATCATTTCAGGATTCTGGCCTTGAGAACCCCATGAACATTACGAGAAAGCAAAATGATAGGATACTGAAAGAGGAGATCCCCAGGTCGGTAGGTGCCCAATATGCAACTGGAGATCAGTGGAGAAATAACTGCAGAAAGAATGAAGGGATGGAGCCAAAGCTAAAACAATACCCAGGTGTGGATGTGACTGATTGCCAGTGTCCAGCCACAGTGGATCCAGGGAATTTGAAGTGTGGCTGGCGTGGGTAAGGAAAACTCATTTATTTAGAAATATGAAATAAATTAAGAAGAAATAGTATAGTAGGAAAATTTAATGGACAAAGGATGCTGAAGAACTTGGTTTATGTGGAAAGCCAATAAAACTTCAGGACAAAAAGTTTGCACCATCTACATTAGGCCACTGGCATCCATTTGAATATCAGAGGGTGCCCTGCCTTGGGCACCCTCTCTCACCGATCTTAGAAGCCAGGACAAGTAAGTAGACATGGCGAGCCTCCACGCCCCAGATGGGAATTCAGCCTGAAAATAGGGAAAAGAGGACATGGGGGCCCATCCCATGACTGGCCAATGACTGGCCCGTCCTCTATTGTGTATCAAGGCCTTCTATACATTTTTTTGTACATAGAGACCAATGGATAATAAAAAATTATGCAACATCAGCAGCCCTGAATCTTGTCAAGACCAGGCTTTTCTCTCTGCATACCTAGATGTATACACAAGTCTTAGGTGATTCACCTCATCTTCTGCCAGAAGGCCAATTAACATTTTACAGCCCTTTTCTGATAAGAGTTTATCAGGCAGAAGACTTATTTATGTTGTTCTTCCCAAAGTCTGGTGCCACTCTCAGTTCCCT
>SJYA01007758.1:0-17848 GCA_006410615.1 Neotragus moschatus | reverse complement strand
CCTTGGAAATGAACAGAGATCATTCTGTCGTTTTTGAGATTGCATCCAAGTACTGCGTTTCGGACTCTTGTTGACCATGATGGCTACTCCATTTCTTATTAGTAATTTTACCATACATTATAACTTGAGTGGATTTATTACTCATTTGATAATCTTTTTCATGTAATTTAACAAACCAAATAAACACAGTTTAATATCTCTCTTTGGGACATTTCAGGGGCCCTTAGAAGCACCCCAAAGTTAGCTAGATTTCAAAAGAACTTCAAAAGAATTCGATTTAGGAAGTTTTATCAAAAAGATCAATTAAAAGGATTTAGAACATTTGGTCAGATTTAGTCAATGGTGATGGTATATCATTTAGCTTGTTGATATGTCACAATGTAAACACCAAGGCTCAAGGTCTAGTGAAAGTCAACTCCACCATCTTGGGCCTAGTTGGCTCTAACCAGTTTTCTTATGGCTGTATCATTCCTAACAGAATCCATTTATCTAACTAATTATAATCCCATTTTAGAAAATCCTGATCATGCATAACTCTTTTTAGTATTTTTCATATCTTTTTTTTTAAAACTGAAAACACACTTCTTACTTTCCTTTAACAACCAAGAACTAACTTTCATATTAGCATTTTATAGATTGGTGAGCATAAATGCCAGTGATAATTTCTAAAACCCTTGCTTTCTTAGAACATTTTAGGATGGCACCAAACATTATTCACTTATAGTCCCAGATCTGTTTGTTTCTCTCTAAAAGGAAATTAGTATTTAATAGTAAATGTTTCAAAATTTTATTTTATTTGGAAATGACCTAACTATTCAATAGACTTCTAATACGTAGCACACTTGGCACAACCCTTAGAAATTTAAANGCTTTCTTAGAACATTTTAGGATGGCACCAAACATTATTCACTTATAGTCCCAGATCTGTTTGTTTCTCTCTAAAAGGAAATTAGTATTTAATAGTAAATGTTTCAAAATTTTATTTTATTTGGAAATGACCTAACTATTCAATAGACTTCTAATACGTAGCACACTTGGCACAACCCTTAGAAATTTAAATTATGCCAATCTGGAGAGACTATTTTAGACAGATATTTCTAAAGAATAATTATTCTTAATAGAGTTTATATAAAAGCTCATATCTCATTTAAATTTTTTTAAAAGTTTCTTCACTGGAGGTAATTTCCTTGTCGACAAACTTGTAACAGATATAATATGTAACTTATTTTAAACCTAAGTATAATGAAAATATTCTATTTAATGTTAATTACTCTACTGCTACTGCTACTGCTAAGTCACTTCAGTCGTGTCCGACTCTGTGTGACCCCATAAACGGCAGCCCACCAGGCTCCCCCGTCCCTGGGATTCTCCAGGCAAGAACACTGGAGTGGGTTGCCATTTCCCTCTCCAACGCATGAAAGTGAAAAGTGAAAGTGAAATCTCTCAGTGGTGTCCGACTCTTAGCAACCCCGTGGACTGCAGCCTACCAGGCTCCTCCGTCCATGGGATTTTCCAGACGAGATTACTGGAGCGGGTTGCCATGCCCTCCTTCAGGGGATCTTTCTGATCCAGGGATCGAACCCACATCTCTTATGAAACCACATCTCTTACATATCCTACATTGGCAGGTGGGTTCTTTACCACTAGTGCCACCTGGGAAGTCTCAAATATGTGTGTATATGTGTGTGTATATATATATACACACCATTTACATATCAATACGTCATTATATATATATACCTTCCCAGAAAGTGCCAGTTTGTGTTGTCACAGTTTAATGACTTATTGCTAGGCAAAAAATAAAACTTATGTTACTAGAAACTTCCTTTTTGAAAAATCATTGAAATATTACCAAGGAAAATCCATGAAACATTTTTATGTAAGAGACTAATATCACCTAATCTTCCTCAATCAAGTTAAAATCCTGAATTAAAATAGAGATTAACTGTGGTTCCAGAAAAGAAGAGGAAATAACATGAAAAATTCAGTTTAGTTCAGTCACTCAGTCGTGTCTGACTCTTTGCGACCCTATGGAGCACAGCACGCCAGGCCTCCCTGTCCATCACCAACTCCCGGAGCTTACTCAAACTCATGTCCATCGAGTCAGTGATGCCATCCAGCCATCTCATCCTCTGTCATCCCATTCTCCTCCTGCCCTCAATCTTTCCCAGCATCAGGGGCTTTTCAAATGAGTCAGCTCTTCGCATCAGGTGGCCAAAGTGTTGGAGTTTCACCTTCAACATCAGTCCTTCCAATGAACACTCAGGACTGATCTCCTTTAGGATGGACTGGTTGGAAGAAATAAAATGCTTCATTTTATTTAAAATTTTACAATCTCAATGTTTTTAAGATATTAAATGTCTCAAAACTGATACAGACATTCAAACCAATCTCAATCAAAAGTCCAGAGGGAGTCACTTAGACATATTATCAGGTGGTCCAAGTATTGGAGTTTCAGCTTCAGCACCAGTCCTTTCAATGAACACCCAGGACTGATCTCCTTTAGGATGGACTGGTTGGATCTCCTTGCAGTCCAAGGGATTCAAGAGTCTTCTCCAACACCACAGCTCAAAAGCATCAATTCCTTGGCACTCAGCTTTCTGTACAGTCCAACTCTTACATCCATACGTGACTACTGGAAAAATCACAGATTTGATTAGATGGACCTTTGTCGGCAAAGTAATGTCTCTGCTTTTTAATATGCTGTCTAGGTTGGTCATAGCTTTTTTCTTCTGATGCTGAATCAGAAACTCCAATACTGTGGCCACCTGATGCAAAGAACTGACTCATTCGAAAAGACCCTTGGTCCTGGGAAAGATTGAGGGCAGGAGGAGAAGGGGACGACAGAGGATGAGATGGCTGGATGGCATCACTGACTCGATGGACATGAGTTTGAGTAAGCTCCGGGAGTTGGTGATGGACAGGGAGGCCTGGCGTGCTGTGGTCCATGGAGTCACAGAGTCCGACACGACTGAGTGACTGAACTGAACTGAACTAGACATGTAATGCCCCTAGAACAGCCCTAGTAATCTGGAAACTTCCTTGTGATGTGCGGGCTTCTCATTGCAGTGGGTTCTCCTGTTGCAGAGCACAAGCTCTAGGGCATGCAGGCTTCAGTAGTCGTGGCTTTCAGGCTTAGCTGCTCTGCAGTTTGTGGGGTCTTCCTAAACCAGGGATCAAACCCATGTCTCCTGAATTGGCAGGCAGATTCTCAACCACTGGACCACCAGGGAAGTCCCAGGAACTCCTGGTGGTGCTAGTAGTAAAGAATCTGCCTGCCAATGCAGGAGATCCAGGTTCGATCCCTGGGTCAGGACGATCTCCTGGAGGAGGGCATGGCAATCCATTCCAGTATTCTTGCCTGGAGAATCCTCACAGATAGGAGAACCTGGCAGGAAGTGTCCATAGGGCCAGGAAGAGTCAGACTCTACTGAAGCAATTTAGCACACACATGCACACACACTCTCTCAGAGTGCCACCCAATGTCCCAGTTGATGGCATTTTTGGCAAGCTGTTCTAGGAGACTTATCGTGGTTTGGACACTCTTTGGCCCAATGCCCCGCCTGTCTACAGATCAGGCATTTGTCTCATGCCTTGTCCTTCAAGGACTCGGGGTTTGCCATAGGGCTTCTCTGGAGGGCGGCCAGCATCTGGGCATGCCTTGTCTCTTTATTCTCTCCCTCTCTTGGGCTTTGACCTCCTTTTCCTGTTCTCTGTTATAAAAGGTAGTGGTGGCTGTCTGAACCATCTCATCTAAAGAGGCAGCAGGGTCCTGCTATTGCAGTTGTTGTAACTTAATTCTGATATCTGATGCACATTGGGAAAGGAATTTTTCCTTTAAAATCACCTGTCCCTCATAAGTGTCTAAGTCCAGATTGGTAAACTTTTGGAGTGCCTCTTTTAGCCTTTCTAGAAAGGCAATGGGGTTCTCATTGGGCTCTTGAGTTATTGCTGAGACCCGGGCATAGCTAATTACTTTTTGTTGGGCTGCTTTCAGTCCTGCCTTCACACAGATTAGAAAATGATCTCTTTCCCAGATGTGCCCAGGGTCGTTATAATTCCAATTAGGCTCGGAGGAGGGGACTGCAGTTTCCCCTACTGGGTATCTATCAGTGGACATGTGAAGCCCTGTTGCATACCTCCGGGCCTCCTTTAAGACCCTAGTATGTTCAGGGTCAGATAAAGTTTGACTAAATATGACCATGATGTCTTTCCACGTCAAGTCAAAGGCCAAGGTAATATGTTGGAATGTATCTATATATTTGCCTGGGTCATCTGTATAGCTTCCCAGTTCTTGTTTGATCTGTCTTAGTTCTAAGAGGGAGAAGGGCTTATGGACCCGGGTTGGTCCAAATTCTCCATTTTCAACTAAGGGACATACTCGAGCTGGCTTTTGTGGAGGGGGTGCTCCCGGATATGGGGGCACGTTTAGATACAAGGAAGAAGCACCAGGCAACTTGGGAGCTGTGGCAGGTGAGCCTTCAGGAGGGGGTTCCTTTTCTTGGTTGCCTGTGCCTAACACCATTTGCCTAGTGGGCTCACTTTTAGGGCGTACAATAATCCCATACTTAAGACAGAGTTCCTTCATATCTCTCAGTCGGAAGAAAATTTGGACATAGGGGATCTCTGTCCATTTCCCTTGTCTTTTACAGAATAATTCTAATNTGCCTGGGTCATCTGTATAGCTTCCCAGGTCTTGTTTGATCTGTCTTAGTTCTAAGAGGGAGAAGGGCTTCTGGACCCAGTTTGGTCCAGATTCTCCTCCAGTTTCAACTAAGAGACATACTCGAGCTGGTTTTTGTGGAGGGGGTGCTCCCGGATAAGAGGGCGCGTTTGGATACAAGGAAGGAGCACCAGGCAACTCGGGAGTTGTGGGAGGTGAGCCTTCATGAGGGGTTTCTTTCTCTTGGTTGCCTGTGCCTAACACCATTTGCCTAGTGGGCTCATTTCTGGGGCGTACAATAATCCCATATTTAAGACAGAGTTTCTTCATATCCCTTAGTCGGAAGAAAATTTGGACATAGGGGATCTCTGTCCATTTTCCTTGTCTTTTACAGAATAATTCTAATTGCAGGATGGTCTTATAATTTAAAGTCCCATCCTCAGGCCAGTGTTCCTCATCCCCTAGTGGATACTGTAGCCATGCAGTGGCACAAAAGAATTTCAAGCGACTTCTCCTTAGAGATAGGGGGTCGAACAGCTTCCAGTTATCAAGGATGCATCTCAAGGGCGTCTGCCAGGAAGTGGATTGGTTATTTCCCATNAGTGTTCCTCATCCCCTAGTGGATACTGTAGCCATGCAGTGGCACAAAAGAATTTCAAGCGACTTCTCCTTAGAGATAGGGGGTCGAACAGCTTCCAGTTATCAAGGATGCATCTCAAGGGCGTCTGCCAGGAAGTGGATTGGTTATTTCCCATCTGAAAGACAGTCATGACAGGGAGAAAAGAAAAAGATCTCTTTCAATTTTTATGGGTGGACTTCCTTAGGGGTGAGTCTTTTTGAAGCTTATCCTACCCAGAACTGTTGCAACCTTAGAGCCAGGCATCCCCGGGTCAGGGTGCAGATCCCCAGGCAGGCGCAAGGCATGACAGCCTCCTAGAGATCGAATCCCCGGGCAGGTCGAGGTGTGACGACCTCCTGGGACCCCTGGACTGGAGTTGGGCGTCCCCAAGATCTCCAATGTGACCAGTACTAGTAGGATCNTAGAGCCAGGCATCCCCGGGTCAGGGTGCAGATCCCCAGGCAGGCGCAAGGCATGACAGCCTCCTAGAGATCGAATCCCCGGGCAGGTCGAGGTGTGACGACCTCCTGGGACCCCTGGACTGGAGTTGGGCGTCCCCAAGATCTCCAATGTGACCAGTACTAGTAGGATCAGGGGGTTGGATATTATAGAGTATTTCCCTCCCAAGGCCAGCTATTTTCTGGTTGTCTCTCCAGAAGATTGTAGAGGCAGCCTTGTGGGTCTGGATGGGGATCAGGAGAAGAGCATGAAGCAGGAGGGAAGGGGGCAGAGTATCTTTGAAAGAATGACAGAGCACAAGCGTATAACGTAAACCAGTTAAAGCCAGCTGGGTCCAAGATGGCAAGTCAGATTCAAGTAAACCTTAATCCCCAGTCTATAAGCCAACAGACACACCCAGAGGTGGAGGACAGCTCCCAGGCACTGTGAAAGAGACAGAGGAGTGGGTGGTTCCCCAGTGGCTGGGATGATCCTCCCACTCATTAGCATATGAATTTATCCCGTTTGCAAAACCTAGTCAGGCTGCATTCCATGCCCAGTACCCTATAGTGTGCAGCGCTTTTCTCTGAATCTTAACAAGTCTACCTCTTGTCTATCGCTTTGACTCTCAATGAATTTTTGTAAAGAGACCTCAGAGCCTGAGCTTTATTAATTTCGGCCGGGCTTGAGTCCCGGGAGAGCTGAAGGACAGGAGGAAAAAGCAGTGGGAAAAACATGCCAAGGAATCCCCTTCATAGCCCGCCGGAAAATTTGCTAAATATCTGACCGGTGCTCACCATTTCATTGGTCTGATCCTTGGCACAGAGAAGAGAAAGGACAGAAGAACCCCCACCAGCTTGTGTAACAGCTACTGGGGCTCAGCAGATAGCGCCTTTGGGACATGCCCAGGAGTAGCCTCTCCAGAGTCCCTCAGATGTGCCCCCTGCCGCCCGCCTGTTCGTGGGAGGTTCGAGGAAACGAGAAACGAGAGATTGTAAAGGGATTAAGATTTCGTTAGGCATGTCCCTCCAGCCAGAGGAGCGAGGACCTCTTACCTTAATGGGAGGTCTTCTGGAATCTGAGACTGGTCCACGTGGGCTTTCCGCTGTCCTGGTTTCCAGCACAATGGGCCTTCCCTTGGGCTGGATTTTCTTTGCATTCCACCTCTACCGCGGGGGCTCTGCTGAGTTGGGCTCTGGCTGTGCTTGGCCTCTTCCACGCGAAGGTTATTTCAGCCAGGTTACATCTGAGTCACAGCACCATAGATGTCACGCGAGTGTATGTTCCTCGATTCTTTTCTCATCACAACAAAGATTTGGAGTGACGGACATTAAAGCCCTCTCAGCGTGTCACAGCTCTCAGGTCTTGGATAGACCGTGTTATAGCTCTCAGGTCTCGAATGGACCATGTTATAGCTCTTAGATCAGTGTTACAACTCTGTTTTATTTAGAAGATAGCAGGAAAGTCCATCTTCAAGGCGTGAGGGCACGTGGATCTAAAGACATGAGAAGAGCGCCCCAGTGCATGGGCGGGGGTGGGGTGGGGTGGGGGAGAGAGCGAGCGAGCGAGAGAGCTAGCTTTGGCTCTTCTATATGTTAGTCTCTCCCTGGGCCTGTCCTGTGTAAATTGGGCCAGCCAGGAGTGTTGTTTGTTTTACCTGAGGTCCTCACTCCGGTCCTCGGTCCTCGGACCTTCTTTTGTTTCATTTTCTCGGGCTTTTCCCTTCCTTGTCGTGTAGCCACTGCCATTTTGGACTCCTTTTCCCTATTTTTATCTACCTAACATGTGCGTGCCATGTTTTATTCATCTGATGATGGACACTTGCTTTGCTCCTACCTCTTGGCTATTGTAAATAATCTTGCTGTGAATCTGGGTGTGCAGGCGTCTCTTTAGGATCCTACTTTCAGTTCTCTTGTGTCCATCTGGAAGTGGAATGGCCAGGTCATACGGTGGTTGTATTTTTTTTTTTTTTTTTTGGAAACTTCATATTCCATAGCAGCTATACCATTGTGCAGTCCTGTCAGCAATACGTAAGCATTCTGGTTTCTCCACATCCCTGTCAGTGTTTTTTTATACTAGTCGTCCTGTTGAGTGTGAGGTGTTGTCTCAGTATGGTTTTGGGTGTGAACAGTTCCCACATTCGCACTCTTTCAGGTTTCTATGGAGCATTGTGTTCTCTTGGCCTTCGCCATGGTCTTAGCACATGTTGTCCCATTTGCTTGTAACCCTCCCTTTGCCTCTACCATCTCTTCCATCGTGGACTTGACATCTCCTCTTCCTTCAGGTTGCAGCTGTCAGAACAGCACACACTTCCCCTTTGTGGCTTCTGTCTTCGCCATGAGCATTTGATTAATATCTAATCTGCATCACTGGGCTTGTTGGCCCCATGGTGGTAGGACCACATCTCTATTTGCTCACCATTGTGTTTTTAGCAACCAACTTAGTGCCTGATACATAACAGTAGCAACATTAATCGGAGAAGGCAATGACACCCCACTCCAGTACTCTTGCCTGGAGAAGCCCATGGACGGAGGAGTCTGGTGGGTGCAGTCCATGGGGTCGCTGAGGGTCAGACATGACTGAGCGACTTCACTTTCACTTTTCACTTTCATGCATTGGAGAAGGAAATGGCAACCCACTCCAGTGTTCTTGCCTGGAGAATCCCAGGGACAGGGGAGCCTAGTGGGCTACTGTCTATGGGGTCGCACGGAGTCGGACACGACTGAAGCTGCTTAGCAGCAGCAGCAACATTAATAATCATCACTAAAGGCAATGGCCCCACTCCAGTACTCTTGCCTGGAGAATCCCATGGACAGAGGAACCTGGTGGGCTGCAGTCCATGGAGTCGCTGAGTCGGACATGACTGAACAACTTCACTTTCACTTTTCACTTTCTTGCATTGGAGAAGGTAATGGCAACCCACTCCAGTGTTCTTGCCTGGAGAATCCCAGGGATGGGGGAGCCTGGTGGGCTGCTGTCTGTGGGGTTGCCCAGAGTCGGACACAACTGAAGCGATTTAGCAGCAGCAGCAGCAACACTGTAGCATTTACTCTGTGCCAGACACTGGTTTTCAAAATTAAGATACAATTTACATACAGTAAATTCACCTGTTTTAGTGTATAGCTCTGTGCATTTTGAGAAGCATAAGCGTTGTATAACTACCGCCATATTAACACACGGAGCAGTTCTGTTACTTCCAAGTTTCCCTGTTCCCCTTCCCCTGCCCTTTTCCTGCATTTCTTTATTTTTTCTTCCAGCATAATTGACATAATATTGTATAAGTTTAAGGTGTATAGGGATGATGTGATACACTTGCATATTGCAGAATGTGTGACTTAACACCTCCACCACCTTTCGTAATTGGCATTTCTTTTTCATGGTGACAGCATTTAAGACTGACTGTTAGCACCTGTCAGGTCTATAATGGAGTGTCGTTACCCGTATCGCCCGCTGTCCGTGACATCCCCAGGACTCTGGGTCTGTCTGTGTGGGCCGTTACCTCTGGACCTTCCTCACGTATTTTTCTCAATTCCCCTGCCCTCTGCTTAGGTGGAGCAGGTTGGCCAGGGTGGTCTGGAATTGGGTCTGTCTCTGCTCCCAGGTCACTTCTGCTCTTAGAAAATCCTGATTGGTTAGGCCCTGGTTAAATAGTTTTTCAGAAGGGCGGGCCTTGTTAAGAAGAGCAGAGTGCTCTGCTGTATTTCCAGATGATTCCTTTTTCCCTTCCTCTGCCAGAAGCCGGGACGTTTTTCTTCAAGATTTATTGTGAGGACCTGCTGAGCTCCTGGAGGTAAAAGTTACTGAAGTGGGTCCCCCTGAGACTTTTCTCTCTCAGACTTGCTTACTCTGAGCCTCTGACACTTCATCCCTTACAGTTCCAGTTTCCTTGGGGCAGCTTTGACCTCCTCTGTGGGCCCTGCAGAATGTTGGCCCTTCAGGGTCAGTCTCTCCACTTTGAGGCTGGGCCAGAGTTCAAGTACCTGAGAGTGTGACCAGCTGCCTGGTTTGCCCAGGACTGAGGGGTTTCCTGCGATATGGGATCTTCAGTGCTGAAAGTGACACAGTTCCAGGGAAACTGGGACATGTAGGCACCTAATTCTTACTCCACTGTTTATATCAGCATTAGTCCAGACAATTCTGGACAAATATGTATCTTATGTCTGCATTTGCTGGACAACTCCAGCTTTCTCCTTTATGTGTGTGTGTGTGTGTGGTGTGTCTGTCTGTCTGTGCCCATGCGTCCATGCGTGCCTTCCTCAGAGATTTCTCATGCTTTCCTGTAAGTCCAGCACAAATTTTGTTTGTTGTAATTTACTCAAGATCTAGTTATATAGTGGTGGGCAGGCTCTACAGAGCTGTAACCTGTAATTTCACTTTTTATCTCTGTTGTTGAGAGCATGTTACCATGTCACTCCCTAGTCATAATATTGTTACTGGTGGGTGCATATTTTTCTGCCTTATGTCTCTACCTACATTTATTGAACTAATATCCCATTTTGGACATATAAGTTATCTCAAATTTTTCTCTTATAAAAATGCTGTGGTGGAAACCCTTATAGCTATATCTTTGTAGAAGATTATTTTCGTTTGATAAATTTCCAGAAGTAGAATTGCTGAATCAAATGGTTTGTCGCATTTTAAGTCTTCTGAATTATATCACCAAATTGTCTCTCATTTCTCTGCACCCACATGACGCTAGGAATGATTGTTTCTTGGTCCTTGTCACTTTGATAAGTGAGATGCTCTCCCTTTCTGGTGAAGGCACTTGACTTTTGATACCAGTGAGCCCTGTAAATGGTGCCTCAGTATTTTAGCATCTAAGTTTCAGGTGTGGGTTCATCCTCAGAAGTATCTAACTCCCGCTCTCTTTTCAGCTTGTAATCAGTCTGTCTTGCAGTCTCCATGCCCTCCTTTCTCTGTACAGATGGTTCATGTTCTCAGAACTGGCAGTAGAAACCAAGCACAGAAAGTAAATAGGAGTAACCTTCCCCAAAAACGTCTCTCTTCCCTGTTCTCTGGACACAGCCTCGGACCCCTGCCCTTTCCCCAAATTCTTTCATTCTCCTGGGCTGCAGTGCCTCAGGCTCGCAAAAGGCTCAGATTTGAATGGTTGGTGTTGATGACTGGGTTTATGAAGAGCATTCAGTCCCCATTTATTGCTTCCTTTTATCTTAGAAGACTGTTTGGGGTGCTGCACTGCACCTAAAACTTTATTGAACACTTCACTAAATGCACGACTGGTGGGTAATGCAGGTGAGAGAGAATTGTGGTTTAGTAGGTGTGATGGGTTACACAGAAAAACAGCTGTACCACGAGCAGGGAAGACTCTTGCCCTGTGAGTCTGGGCAGTGCTTCTGTGTACTACGAGCATCAAGAGGAGCGAGTGCTATTTGGACTAAGACAGCTTTTCTGTGGAAGATGTCTCCGAAGTGGACAGTCAGCAGGAAAATGGTTTGACACTCACACATTTGTAGTAAGATTGCATCTTGTAAATAAGCCTGGGCCCAAGTGTGCATTCAGTCTTTAGTTATCTCACTAGCTTGTTTTGAGAATTAAGAGCTAGAGAATAAAAGCAAAATAATAACAATTTAAAATAATTTAATCATTACTGAACTCCACCATCTCTGCAGTGGTGCTCTAGGTTTTTCATGTGGCAGCCAAGAGACAAGTGACTGCCGAGTTATCCCTGTCTCCCCCCATCCCCTCCTACCCCATAGACTGTTTGAGATTGATTTTTTTAAAGAAATGAGGTATAGTTATTTTATAATATTATATTAGCTTCAGGTGTACAGCGTAGTGATTCAGTATTTTTATAGATTATGTTCCATATAAAGTTATAATAATATAATGGCTGTATTTCCCTGTGCTGTGCATTGTGTTATCCTTATTGCTTGTCTGTTTTATAGATAGGAATTTGTACCACTTGATTCCCTACCCCTATTTTGCTCCTCCTCCTTCCCTCTCCCCACTGGTAAATGGTCTGCTATTTATACTGTGAATATGCTTCTATTTTGTTATATACATTCATTTATTTTTTAGATTCCACATATAGGTGATAATAGGTGGGGAAGCAGTGGAAACAGTGGCTGACTTAATTTTGGGGGGCTCCAAAATCACTGCAGATGGTAATTGTAGCCATGAAATTAAAAGATGCTTACTCCTTGGAAGGAAAGTTATGACCAACCTAGATAGCATATTCAAAAGCAGAGACATTACTTTGCCAACAAAGGTCCGTCTAGTCAAGGCTATGGTTTTTCCAGTGGTCATGTATGGATGTGAGAGCTGGACTATAAAGAAAGCTGAGTGCCTAAGAATTGATGCTTTTGAACTGTAGTGTTGGAGAAGACTCTTGAGAGTCTCTTGGACTGCAAGGAGATCCAACCAGTCCATCCTAAAGGAGATCAGTCCTGGGTGTTCATTGGAAGGACTGATGTTGAAGCTGAAACTCCAATATTTTGGCCACCTAATGCGAAGAGCTGACTCATTTGAAAAGACCCTGATGTTGGGAAAGATTGAAGGCAGGAGGAGAAGGGGACGACGGAGGATGAGATGGCTGGATGGCATCACTGACTCAATGGACATGAGTTTGGGTGAACTCTGAGAGTTGGTGATGGACAGGGAGGCCTGGTGTGCTGCAGTTCATGGGGTCACAGAGTCGGACACGACTGAGCGTCTGAACTGAACTGATAGGTAATAATGTATACCATGTTGGTTTTTCTCTTTCTCACTTATTTCATTAAATGTGTTATTCTTTAGGTCCATCTGAGAGTTTACCTTAAAGGCAATGTTGGAAGGCAAATTTGAACTAGCCTCAAGGCAACTATTGAAACTAATTAGTAACCAGTTAGAACTGCTTTGGGCTCCTTTAATAACTTGTGGGTTGTGGAAAATTCCTCAGGGAAAAGAGTGACTGTAATTAGAGGCAGGTCATTGTAGTTAAAAAAAAATGTGGAGTTCAGGCTCCGTTGCTGTCTGTGGAAAGGTGAGCCTGGGAACCCTGGGGTAAAGGAAGCCACTTGCCCTCCACCCTGTCTGGAGCCAGGTCCGAGACAGCAGGTGGCAGAGGCAGCAGAGCCGCCATCCGTGGAGTAGAAATTTGTTGTTGTTCAATCCTGTTTGACTCTTTGTGACCCCGTGGACTGTAGCAGGACAGGCTTCCCTGTCCTTCACTATCTCCCGGAGCTTGCTCAAACTCATATCCATTGAGTTGATTATGCCATCCAACCGTCTCATCCTGTCACTCTCTTCTTCCTTTTATCTTTCCCAGCATCAGGGTCTTTTCCAAGGAGTCAGTTCTTCGCATCAGGTGGACAAAGTATTGGAGCGTCAGCTTCAGCATCAGTCCTTCCAATGAATATTCAGGACTGATGTCCTTCAGAATGGACTGGTTTGATCTCCTTGCTGTCCAAGGGACTCTCAAGAGTCTTCTCCAGCACCACAGTTCAAAAGCATCAATTCTTCGGCGCTCTGCCTTCTTCACAGTCCAACTCTCACATCCATACATGGCTACTGGAAAAACTATAACTTTGTCTGTACAGACCTCTGTGGGCAAAGGAATGTCTCTGCTTTTTAAAATGCTGTCTAGGTTTGTCATAGCTTTTCTTCCAGAGAGCAAGCGTCTTTTAATTTTATGATTGCAGTCACTGTCTGCAGTGATTTTGGAGCCCAAGAAAATAAAATCTGTCACTGTTTCCATTTTTCCCTCATCTATTTACTGTGAAATGATGGGGCCAGATGCCATGATCTTTGTTTTTTGAATGTTGAGTTTTAAGCCAGCTTTTTTACTCTTCTCTTTCACCTTTATCAAGAGGTTCTTTTCTAGAAATTGGGGTGTGTTTAATTTATATCACCAGTCAGGAAAACTCATTTTTTTTCCCTCTTCTTTTCTTAAACCCACAAACAAGTTTATAATCACAAGCTTCAACTTTAGCTTGTTTGGAATATTTCATTCAAAAATTTCTGCTTTGTTAATTTTATCTTTCTATTTGGGATTCATCTAGCAACATCTGTGTTTTTTCCCCAGATCTACTTTTTGCATCTCATTTTAATCTTCTACTTAACTCCTGTCTTAAAATTTTATACTTTAGGAAGAAATAGAGCTTTATTCTGAAAATTTCTTATCTCCATCTGTTACTGTTAGTATGTATTTTCTTTGTGGACACTTTCTTAGCTTGAGAACTAGAATAGCATGTTTTGATTCTTTATTGGGATTTTCTAGATTGAGGGAATACTCATTATAACTGAAAAAAAAAAAACTCCTTAATAATTGAATTGTCTAAAATTCCCATCCTACTGAGCCTTTCTGGTGCTCAGGGACTCCTGCCCACTCTCAGCTGGTGCTCCAAGAGATCCTTAGCTCTGAAGAGCTCTGAAGATATATTCCTGACTCATCTGTGGAGAGAGAAGTACTCCACGCCCACCTGCTCCTGCACCATCTTGTCATCCCCTTTATCTAAAACCTTCAGAGGACTGATGCCTAATACAGTTCACAGGTGTTAAATCTGATTATTGTGAGATATACCGTCCATGTAGAAAAATATGTCAGACACAGAGGTCGTAAAGAACAATGCCAGAGGGAACGCCCCAAACTGCCGCCCCGATCCAGAGCTAGACTGTCTGGCTATTGTGCGCCTGCCAGACCACATGTGTGCCCTTCCCTAATTGCAGTTTACAGCCCCCTCTTCTTTTCTGGTAACTAGTCTACTGCTTTGTATTTGCCTTGCTTTAAAAATTTTACTTGTACTTATGCAGTCTTAAGTGATAAATTAGTTTGGCTGTTTTGAACTTTATGTAAATGAATTCATGTTGTAAGTTCTTTTATAAGGTCCTTCTGCTCAGCATTGTGCCTGTGAAATTCCCTCCTCTTCTGTGTAGTGTTTATTTACATTGCTGTATAGAATTCTGTTGTTTGAGTATACCACACATGATCCATTTAGGTTTGTTTCAGTGTCTGGCTAATGTAAATGCCACTGCTGCTATAAATGGCTGTTTATTTATTCCCTGGAGAGTTTGAAGGATCTGTCTGGTGCACATATTCAGGAGAGGAATTGCTGCTTGCAGAGCATTCACATCTTCAGTAGTACCAGCTAACACCAGCAGTTTTCCAGAGTCATGATAGCCTTATAGCTTTTAATGAATCCATTTCTATCAAAATTGTCTAAATGAAAAACATCTTCCCCAATTTATTTTATCTCTGATGCTTAACATTAATTCTGATGATTTAAAAAATAGATGAAAAATGCATTTTTATCCCCCCCAGTAGTAAATTTTATCCGTGTTGGTGGAAAGTAGGAATCAGATAGATCAGAGTAACCCGTAGTGAAATAATTCTAGTTAGAAAATAAGAGTCTCTGACTGGAGGCAGGTGGGGCAGCATGTGTAGCATGGGACCTCCTGGGTGGTAGATGTTCAGTTAAGGTCTGTTGTTCAGTTAATCCTGAAGTGCCTATAATTAGTATAGGATTTTTTTTTTTAGTGATGTAGAATTCTATCCCTAAGTTGTACTTTCCCAAATTCTGGTACTCCTAATTTATCATTAGAACTGGATGGTGTGCAAAGTTAGAGCATGAAGCATCTACAAGTTTACTGTCTCCTACAAGATGGTTACCAGATTATTAATTCAATCAGGCACATATATTATTTGCTCTTAGATTGTAATCTCCTAAAGGCAGGAATAGATTTTTCAGTGATTTAATATAGGAATAGTTTGAAAATAAGCTGCAGTTAACAAAAGCATGTTTGGGCCAGAATTCAGACGTTAGCATTGTTTATTCCTAATGAAAGATTCGGGGGTGGCTCATGGGCCTGTATTATAATTTTAGGGTAGAAACATCATAATGCTAAAACTATGCAATCTATTATTGAAAAACTTTGTATGAATAGTTGTTTTTCTCACCTGATTTTAAAAATCAAGGTGAGATATATTAATACATAACAAATCTATCATTTTAATCATTTTTACCTGTACAGTTCAATGACAATGACCTTAATAGAAGTACATGCACATTTTAATGCAACCATTACCACTGGCCAGGTCCAGAATTTTTTCTTCATTCCAAACTGAAAGTCTGTACCCAATAAATAAGAATTCCCCAATCTCCCCTCTCCCAGCCCCTTGCAGCTCTCTATGAAATTGACTGCTCTAGATTCTTCATATAAGTGGAATCATACTTATATATATTTGCCCTTATGTATCTGGCTTATTTCACTTAGCATAATGTCTTCAAGTTTCATCCATGTTGTAGCATGTGTCAGACAGAGTTTCTTTTTAAGGCTGAATAACATTGTATGTGTTTCCACATCTTGTTTACTCACTCATCTGTCTGAGGACACTCGGGTTCCCTCCACCTTCAAGCTTTTGTGAATAGTGCTGCTTTGAACATGGATGTGCATGTGCAAATATTTGTTTCGAGTCACTGCTTTCAGTTGAATAGTTGCTTTTTAACTTTTTTATACCAAACCCTTTTACTAGTGCTGATTTGAACCCCTAGAAACTGATCTATTAATGGTAGCACTAAGTTTGGCACCAGCCTGGGCCTTGCAGGTCATGGGGTTGCAAGGAGTCAGACACAACTTAGCAACTGAAAAGCTGAGCTTCCCTGTGGCTCAGTGGTAAAGAATCCACCTGCCAGTGCAGGGGACATGGGTCTGATCCCGCATGCTGCGGAGCAACTAAGCCTGTGTGCCGCAGCTCCTGAAGCCTCCAGCCCTAGAGCCCATGCCCCGTAACAAGAGAAGCCGCTACAGCGGGAAGCCAGCTCACTAGAGAGTAGTCCCTGCTTGCTGCAACTACAGGAAAGCCTGAGCAGCAATGAAGCCAAAAATAAAGAACTACATGGAGTTAAGAACAGCAAAGAATTAAAAAACAAAAGATAGGCATCTGCCTTTCAGTAATTAGGAGACTATGATTGTGTTCTTTTGTTGTTAGATTTTGATATCCACTATCCATTTGAGAAATAATAAAGTTGCATGCCATTCTTCTTTAAAATAGCTGCCTTATTTGTCTAGCATATATGGAACTTTTAATTTTAAAAGTTTGGTTAAAAACCATAGCAATATACACAAAATGAAACATTTTTGTCTGTGCTTTTACTATGGAAATTTATCCTACATACTGATACTTTATTTCAATGGTTATTTAAGGCTTGCATTCTGGAGAGTTGGGATGTCAGTGATTTTTAACCTTTTTGGTTTTAGGGCTCCTTTGTATCTCAAAAATTATTGAAGTCCAAAAAGAGCTTTGAGTATGTGGGTTTTGGTGCTCATTTGCTTCAGTCGTGTCCCACTCTGCAACCCCATGGACCATAGCCTGCCTGGCTCCTCTGTTCATGGGATTCTCCAGGCAAGAATACTGGAGTGGGTTGCCATTTCCTCCTCCAGTGTGGGTGTGAGCTGCTGATTTACGATATTAGAAACTAAAAATGAGAAATTAAAAAGTTTATTAGCTGATTTAAAAACAAACCTGGGGCTTCAAGATTGGGAACTCATGTACACCTGAGATGGAAAAAATAAATAAAAAAACAAACCTAAAAATTATAAATAATCTATTTTCTATGAAAGAATAGCTATATTTTCTAATTGAAAAGTTTACTGAGAAGAGTAGCAATATTTCATATTTTGGTACAGTATCTTCAGTGTCTCAGTTTAGTTCAGTTGCTCAGTTGTGTCCGACTCTTTGTGATCCCATAAATTGCAGCATGCCAGGCCTCCCTGTCCATCACCAACTCCCAGAGTTCACTCAGACTCACGTCCATCAAGTCGGTGATGCCATCCAGCCATCTCATCCTCTTTTGTCCCCTTCTCCTCCTGCCTCCAATCCTTTCCAGCATCAGGGTCTTTTCCAATGAGTCAACTCTTCGCATGAGGTGGCCAAAGAATTGGTGTTTCAGCTTTAACATCAGTCCTTCCAAAGAACACCCAGGACTGATCTCCTTTAGAATGGACTGGTTGTATTTCATTGCAGTCCAAGGGACTCTCAAGAGTCTTCTCCAACACCACAGTTCAAAAGCATCAATTCTTCGGCGCTGAGCTTTCTTCACAGTCCAACTCTCACATCCATGCATGACCACTGGAAAAACCATAGCCTTGACTAGACGGACCTTTGTTGGCAAAGTAATGTCTCTGCTTTT
>SJYA01007757.1:0-17826 GCA_006410615.1 Neotragus moschatus | reverse complement strand
GCATCAGGGTCTTTTCCATTAAGTCAGCTCTTCACATCAGGTGGCCAAAGTCTTGGAGCTTCAACTTCAGCATCAGTCCTTCCAATGAATATTCAGGACTGATTTTCTTTAGGATGGACTGGTTTGATCTCCTTGCAGTCCAAGGGACTCTCAAGAGTCTTCTCCAACACCACAGTTCAAAAGCATCAATTCTTTGGTGCTCAGCTCTCCTTATGGTCCAACTCTCACATCCATAAATGACTATTGGAAAAACCACAGCTTTGACTATCATACAGACCTATGTCAACAAAGGTAGAAGAGATAACATCTCTTAAGTGCCGAAACTTCTTTCAATAGCTTGAAAATTAAAATATTTCTTCAGGACCACTATTTATATTCTTTTAATCAACACCTTTGCATTTCCTATTTGGTCAAACTTCAGATGAGAATAGAAAATATGAAGCCTCCTGAGTTGAAGAATTAAAGACTGTAATATAGAACCAATTGCTATTAGGTTACAAAGACTCTGAACTTTCCAGGTGTAGTGCCAGTGTTTAAGATGACAACATTTCATGACATTTTTCCATTTGTACTCTTTGAAAGTTGTGATCAGCCCATCAGAAACATCACTGCATCTTATCAAGTTATGTCCTCAAACCCCAACCTAGTTTATATATGCTTCCCTTACAGGAATCTCAGTTCCATGGGGGATGGGGGAGACAGTCATGTCTTCTGTCTTGTTCATTGCTGTGTTCTCCGCTCTTGTGCACGCTCAACCAACAACAAAAACCCACCTTGATCAAGGGTGCATTTCAGAAATATGACTAAACATCACTTCTGTTCCTTGGCCTCCAAACTCCCTCCTCTACAATTCCCAATGCACCCTGAGCTAAGAGTGTAGAGCTTGTCAATGGATTGCTACATAAATACAAATTTTTTCTCTTTGTCTAGACTTTATCTTTGACAAGGATTTGAATCATGCTTTTCTGCTGTATTATCACATTAGGAGTTTTCCAGGTACCAATCTCTACCCTTCATCTCTGTGAATATAGGTTCATGTCATGACAAGCCTAAACACATATATTTATATGTAAGTACATACAAACGTAGAGTTTGTACTAAATATATTAACTTCCTCCATTTGTCTTATAAACAGTGAATCTGGTTTAATCAGTTTTCCTGCACTGAGTAGATTTTATGGTTCTGGTATTTTCACTGGGGAAGCTTGTATTCTGAATTACCAAAATTATGTGAAACCTTTTTTTTTTCCCTCTGGTCTGCATATACAACATCAGGGTACCTTAAGACCTCATAGCCAACTGCATTTTTTTTTTAATTCAGCCCCCAAAAAGTAATTATAAATATGATTGTGAGCATATGTGTACAGTGTTTCTGCATAAAAAAATGTAGAAATTACCTCCCTGGAGAAAAACACTCTACTAATTTTTAGCATGTTTCTCGATGCCTGAATTAAAAGGCCTTTTTAAAAACTGAGGTTTCCAACAGAGACCACTATTTTCCATAAGACTATGGAGGGTAAAAAAAAGAAAAAAATCCATACGTGCTTTTGTGCTGAGGACTTGGGTTACACAGGGCAGTGTATGCGGGAGGAAGGGGAGCTCGTCTTTGTGCAAGCTATTCATATAATATGACAATGATGGCTTACATCAAAAGCCACAGTACAAATAATCCCCTTCGCCACGCCATCTCAAAGCAAAAGCTGGCCCCTAAAATGCGGGACAATGTGCCAGCATAGATATTCCCTGTATGCCAGCTAGCTCTGTGCAGAGGGGAGAGCAGGGAAGGGTGATTTTTTCTTTCTTTTTTTTTTTTCTGAACTGGGTTTTACAATGAATGTTGACTGGTACCAGGAGGCTACCTTGGGCCCCTAGAGTCTTCTTAAAGCCCCGGAAGCCTGCCAGGGGAGCTCCAACTTTGCAGCCCAGAGAGAGCCATGCTGGCAGCTTGTCAGGAGCCAGGGAGTTACATGGCGCCCTGGGGGTAATAATATTTTCCAGAACGCTCAAGCTAATAGTCCCATGATGAGCGATTCAAAGGACTATAGGTATGTTCTTCCCTGTCTGCGGTCTTGGGACTCTCATCCATCTCTACAAAGCGGTGAAACACACTTTGCTGACCTTGATGGTAGAACTGGGGACACAGTCTTTTGTTTCACTTAACCTCCCCATGGAGAGTGTTTCATTCCAGTCAAGCCTGCCTTCTACTTACTGTCACACTTTGAATTCATTTATTTAAGAAAAGAATATATTGTACATGTATACAGGCATTCCAACACTGAGTGCATTTTTATATCTCTTTTAAAAAGGAAAACCTTCAGTGACCTCATTGACTTGATGGACATGAGTTTGAGCAAGCTCTGGGAGCTGGAGATGGACAGGGAAGCCTGGTGTGCTGCAGTCCATGGGGTTGCAAAGAGTCAGACATGACTGAGCAACTGAACTGATCAATGACGTAAGTATATGTTAAAATCCACCCAAGTTTAGCAGGATATATAGTTGGCACATTGGTTTCTCCCTGGATCAATAAGTTGGACTATGGTTTTCTTTCTCTTGGGGTAGCTTTGGAAACTGACGGTTGACTAGCTTTTGTTCTTCCACCAAAGGAAGAACTTTTTTCTCATGGAGAGAAACACTGTTCCACCTCTCAATTTCACCTTCAATTTTAATCTTCTAATTTCTCTCACCAAGAACCCTCTCAATTCTTAGCACTGCATTTAATATGATATAGACATTTGTAGGGCTCCCTGTTTATATTTTATTGATTAAAATGATAAAAACAGACGAGTCGAGTTTCTTTGAGTAGGCTTTCCAATTAAAGAGCTTCACAGGGCCCTCGAGCCTTCCTGGTGAGCTGAACTACATCAGGAGCTATCCTCCGACCCACAAGCCACCTATCACAAAAAGTAAACATGCCCACAAGACAATCTGCATTATCCTAATATGTAGATCCTTCTCTCACTAACACACACCCTTCTATTTGTTTTTGAACAATAAACAGAATTTAGTTACCATATTGAAAGGGGGTTAGTCATTTCTCCCCACACGACGACTTTTTTCAGGCCTTTAAACGCAACAGCATCAAAACCCACGTACAGGTTGATGCCAGTTTTACGTGTTGAAACAAACCAGTCACTCTTTCTTCTGCTAAGCAGTTAAATTAGAGAGTATTCAATTAATAACAGCTGAATATTCTGTCACATTTAGGAAGATGTATGGTAAGACAAGCGAGTTGTGATGTATCTGACAGAAATGATAAAGGTTCTCCCGACACAGTCTGGCAGATACTTGGCTCCTGCCGCGGTTCTTTCTCATGTTCCACAGCATCAGCAGCGCAGACCCAAGATTCAGCACTGGCTTCAAGAAAAGAAACACCCGTCAGCGAACAGGGATGCCTCTGCCAAGCTCTCAAAAGGTGCCCAGCCTCTGCTTTTACCCGTGAGCACACGAATCTGTGTTCCTGTCCACGAGCGAGCCGGGCACGTAGGCAGCAGGGCTGCGGGCGCACTGGCACGGAGATGCTGCAGAGACAGAGGGGGTCCCACAGCCTCATCCCCCACCTGCCCCATCCAGCCTTGCCGAGATGCACTCATTCACCTAGCCCACCCTTCCAGGGCCCAGAGAATCACAGGTCTTATTGGACATTATTATTATTAATACCAAAAGAAGGCAAGGAACACTGAGCTCCTCTTGGCCACACGAAACAGCGAGCTCTCCACGTAGGGGCTTTCAAGGCTCCTCTGGCCCCTCGACAGGGTGAGGCAACTACTCAAACTGCATTATTCCTGCTCCCGAAACTGAGAGCCTTTATCTACATTCCTTTAAGAAACTACCCAGGCCCAAATTGAAAAGGAAATAAGAGAGCACAGTAAAATTGCTAACATACGAGGAGTAAGCGAACACTCTGTGACAGGTTCTATTGTGCTTTTCCCCCAAGCCCGACCAGCTAGCCCAGTGGCCCAGGGAAGGAGGAGCCACTTTCATGGGGTCAAAGCCACCAACAGACTGTGTCTCTCACGAACAGGGCTTCCAAGACCATAGGATGGCAAACATGGCCTGGCAAAATAATGCACTTTTAAATTTGAAAGAGCTCCCCTTCTAAAACTGAAGCATCATCTCTCAAACCTGGGGACCAATATACCGGGCACAGTGTAAAACCAGGGAGTACAAAGTCCTGCTACAAAACTGTGTGAGACAACCACCAGCCAAAAGAAACAGCCACACAACAAAAGAACACGGAGAATTCCCATAACCGTGCTTTTGTACAGAGAAAGGAATGAAGCAGTTGTCCAGGAGCTTTTCTGATATAAAGACTAAGGGTTGCTGATTTAACTTGTGATAATTATGTTCAAAATTGAATTGCACCACCTTAAAAAAAAAAAAGATCTTAGAACTAAAAACATTTTAAACAATTAAAAAATAATTCGAAGATACAAAAGCACATAGACAATATCGTGTACTACTTTACTTTCCATTAAGAACTTTAGAAAGCTAGAAAAGATAATACAACTTTTCTTTTGCAGCATATATACCGAATTCAGGTCATTTTTATAGTTCACTCACCGTAACTACCTTAACAAAAACTGCTAAACACAAAATTTCCTTTGCTGTTAGGAAATCAAATACTCCTCCAAAACCCTTTTAAGCTGCATTCTTTTGAAACTTTTATGTCAAAACACACATATACACAAAACACACATATACACACATACACAATTTTTCACTTCAAGGTAATTTATAAAACTGAAACTAGTTCCAAGAATTCAACAGACAGTTTCCAAGTGCAGAGAATACTTCTATAAACGTGGAAGGGCACATGTGAGGATCTCATCCCCTCTGCCCCAGTGACAAACGCCCCCAACATCACATGGGCAGCACCTCAGCTGATTCACTGCACTCCCACTCAGATCAAAACTGCCCCTTCAATTCTTCCATGGTCCATAAAATTATTATTATTGCCGATTTTCCCATGTACTTGATTGGGAAATGCCTTGGATTAATAAAGCCCCCATGGTGTTTATGAGCAGAAGGTCACTTTATTCTCTTACTACACCCAATCACATGGTGGGGCAATAGGCCCTACCACTTAATTAAATTATATAACTGTCAGGGGTTGGTGAGGTTTTTAATTTATATTTCAATTAATATTTAATAGAGCTTAATTAACAATTCCCCCCTCTCATCCTTCCACACTCTTCATTCTCCCCTATGTGTTATTTCTCTGATCTTGTTTGGGAAGGGGAAGCTCGGCATTTGGCAGGGTGGTTGTCGTTTAGTTACTCAGTCATGTCCGACTCTTTGCAACCCCACGGACTACAGTCCTCCAGGCTCCTCTGTCCAAGGGATTTCCGGGGCAAGAATACTGGAGCGGGCTGTCATTTCCTTCTCCACTAGCAGGGTAGCCCCGAGGTACTGGGGCCATTCTCTTTAGAGATGCCTTGGCCATTGCACCAGAGGAAGGAAATGGTGGGGAGGTGAGGAAAGGTGGGGCTTTCCTAGGAGTTGATTCTCTATCTACCTGAATATATCTAACCGATGGAGACACCCAAAACACACAAACAAACAAAGAAACAGAAGAGAGCTAAAGTGACGCTAATTGCCCAACTCCTCTGATTTGCTCATTTCTTGTGGAGGCACTTGAAAACGTCCCCCACCATTTGAAAGCAAACAGTTGGTGACGTCCCCAAACCCGTGAGACACATAAGGGTATAGATGGCCAGTTTGCAGAAGCAGTAATTCGCAGACATTTGGGGCTTGGAACCCCTTTACACTCTTAAGAATTACTAAGGACTCTGAAGAGCTTTTATACAGACTGTATCAATAGTTCCTGTATTAGTAATTTGAAACTAAAACATTTTAAACTGCTTATCGTTTCACTTTAAAACGATCAGAAGCCCATTGCGTGTTAAAAGAAATCACATTTTCTGAAAAATACTAATTTTGAAACAAAATTTAAGAAGCGTTTGTTTTATATTTTTGAAAATCTTTTTAGTGTCTGACAACAGAAGGCAGCTGGATTCTCGTCCTTGTTTCTGCATTCGGTCAGTGGCAGTATCTTATATCAAGTAGCTTCTAGAAAGCTACACTGTACCCTCATGAAAGACCACAGGTGAGAAAGCAAATAATCTCTTGGTATTATTAAAATGGGTTTCACCTCATGGTTCCCCAAAAGGGTTTGGAGATCCCCAGATGATAATTTGAGAAATGTCACTTTCGGGCATTTCAAAATGTCTTATGAACATAACACAACAGGCCTGAAGTAGGTGAATTCTTTCTTTGCTTCCTTAGTCCTTACCATGATCAACTTAGCTAACGACACAACACATAAGCCACTGGCTGCAAGTCACAACGAAGAAACATCTGAATACAGTCTCTGTTCCATAACTCTGGTACTAGTTCTCAGAGAAGTTTCTTACCTAGGATATAAACAACGGTTGAAAAGAAAACACACACTGACAGGAAGAAAAAGGGAAAACAAAGACAGACTCTTTTAACCCTCATGCAAGCTGCCTCCTGTTCTCACATCTAAACTCTCAGAAGCTGTCTCAGCCAGTGATGCTGCCCCGGGGCAGACAGACGGGCAAAGGACCCCATACTATTTCAGATTAATTTCATTCCTACTCAATAGGAATAGCTTGCCCAGAGTTTAACTGTGAGTGTATTTTTTCCTTTTGTGGGCCCCCCCTCCTTTTAATGCTCTTGGTTGAGCATATATTTTAGTTGCTAAGAAACTAGTTTCTTATTGTAGACTCGGTGAGAGTAAAGATAAGGCAACTGTCAAAATTGCATGTTATTTTGACAGTAGCCATATCATAACCATAAATGATACAGTTTATCTGTACATTTTTACCCTCACTAATGGGGTCTAAATACCGTACTCTCCGATATTTCACACTTACACACAGATACATGCACATGTGTTTTAGTAAAAAAGGCCATTAACAGTTAGCAATGAGCATTCAGGGAATACACACACACACTACAGTCCCCACTTTGAAAGCTCCTTTTAAATGCAACTTCAGAGAAGTACACATACTATACTGTTCTTAGCTCAGAGAGTATCTACAAAGTATTTTTCAAAAGGCGATAAGCCTTTTCCTTTATCAATAATGTTTTTATTTTTTTTAAATCCTACCTTTTCATGTAGAGGAAGAAAGGTTTGGGTATGTTTATATCCATTCAAACATCATCCCTACATACTGACTCTTGATCCAAGAGGTGATGGTACCCACCATGAGATGGAGCGGAGTGTTCATAGGGCTCTTAGTCCACAGTTCTTCTAAACCATATACTTGTGCTTTGATCAATGACAGACTCATCTCCTCCTTCCTTCTCTCACATTGATCCATCCATTCATCCAATCATCCCTTAGTTACTGTCTTTCTTTACAGGTCTCGGTGTAGTCAAAGGGTCCAACCTTGCTAATAACAATATTTTCTTGTGAAGGAACAGATCTACCCCAAATCTCCAAGAACCAAATATTTGAATATGTACCAACTTTCATTTTTGTTTTGCTGACAAATAATAGCCAGCAGAACTGAAGGAAGAAAAAAAGCAAAAAGAGATCATTCTATTCCTGTGTCTGCCCAGAACTGACAATAATAGCAAATGCTGTTTGACATCACTTTCACCTATTTCTAAGGTGAGATTCTTAAAACCAAAATATACTAATCAAGTGTTAAAAATAATGATTTGAAAGTAATACAGCAACATCAAAAATACTGACATTATAAATTTTTAGTTTACTATGCAAGACACTTGTACAGATACCAGTTTTAGCTATCTAATCTATATCTCCCTACCCACCTACTTACCTGTCAGTTTGCAAATGGATAAAAACTGAAGAGGGATAATAAAAAATGTGAAGAGTGGCTGTATTGAGGGGAGACGACTAACAGCACTTTCCCCTTTGTTTTCCAAGTTTTCTGTTGCTTTAATATTGTCTTGATAATCACATAGAGAAGGAAGGGTATCTTAAAAGGCTTCAGTTGCACTTGATTTTCCTGACTTCTGGTGGCTTGAAAAGTTTCTGAAGAGGGAGTAAGACCTACTCAGCAATGTCAAGATGAAGAGTGTCGGCTAAAGTCAAACCTACTGTAAACCTGTGATTTGTGTGTGTGTGTGTGTCCTCTTCTGATCTGTCTTGACACAGAGAAAGCTTTCTTCCTGTCCTCTCCATCACCCACCACTACTCCCAGCTTCACTTCACCCTGAGATGCTCCCATGATGTCATGGTGTTCTCTTCCAAGTCCCATTCGAGATCTGATGGAACCTGCTGACCTTGCTCCCATTCCCATTCCCATCAGGGTTCAGGAGAGCTTCCTCTGAATCCAGTCAAACTTCAATGGATAAACATTTCTGCTGTGAGGTTTGAAGTTTGGGATAGAAATTCCAAGAAGCAAAAAGCTTCTGCAAAAGATGTGAGTCATCGGAAAACAATCTGCTCTTTTCTGATTGACCCTTTTAATGACATATGATTTAACTTCAGGTGATAGAGATCACAGAGTCTACCATGACCTCTTCTAATGACCATTAAGCTGACCTTACGCAACAAAGCCAGCAGGAATCAGGATTAGGAGGATATGCTACCTCTTTCTGAAGAGGCTGGATGTAGAGTTCTTATTTCCACTTAATTATCTCTTGGCCTGTCCTTGGATATACATGACTGCTCCTAAAAGTCAGCAGGAAATGTGGAGCAGCAGAAATCAGTGGAACCCCAATGACCTGGCCCTCTGACCCATCCCTGGTGATGCGCACACATACACACTCTCTTTGTCTTGTATAATCACTTTTTATAAAATGCAATCTTTCTTTATCTTTGTATTTTGAATACAAAGTTTGGATGTGACGCTCTTAGTTTTCAACATTCTGCACCTCAAATCCTGCTAGTCTATTGTATTATCAGCTGTACCTTTAATTCTCCCGACAAACCAAAATAAAGAATGAAGGGTACCCATGCCATTGATCACAATGGCTGAACTTCTTCATTTTCAAGTAAGGAGGGCGGGTAGAAACTTTTTCCAAGACCGTGGTATGCATCACTTTAACACCAACAATCTGTGTATATATTAGGAGGAGGAGGAAGAAATGTTTCTCTTCTGATTTGTGGACCTTATCATCTAGCTCTTGGATCTCCAATCTAAACAAAACTCTAAGCCTCCCTGGCCCTGGCGTGTCCTGGTACAGAATTCCTCCCTGAACATGCAGGTAGCCACTTCCTTGGTCTCACTGCACCTTAGGTCAAGCCCTAGGATACCTAAATATCAACAAGATTTAGCAAATTTCTCCTTGAGAAGAATTACCATTTCACAACTGTTCTAATCCATGACCCAGGAAGAGACTGCAAACAAAATCCTGCTCTGCCCACTCTTCATGTGGAAACTGGCAAACATCTTCTTTTCCAGTGAGTCCATGTCATTAAGGATTCAGAGAGGAAAGTTACCTGTTTATGGTTACATACAGTTGATGACCATTCTAATCTAAGAGCTAGAATAGAAGCAGACCACAAAATATACAGAAATGCACAGTCACACTATATCCATAAAAGGCCAAGAATATGAACAAAATCATCTTTTCGGATAAATTTAGTCCTACCTTTTGTACTCTGAAACATATACACATGAAATATATAGAAGCACACATATGTATGTATGTGGTTTATACACATACAGATGTCACATTTACATAAGCAGGAAAGTTACAAAGCAACCTGGGCCTGGTCAAAGAAACAAGAGCATTCTCAAATTTACTAGTATTTTAAATTTGGAAAAAGGAGGCCGCAGTAATTAGTGGTAAGAAAACAAAATTTAGAGACAGAAGATCAGAACCCGAGTGGGTGCTCAGCAACTTGTGAGTTAGGTACTCTCCAGAAACTCAATTTGTTGAAGCCTAGACTCTTCATCTGCCTAGTGGGAACAACTCCTCCTCAAAGACTTGCAGAGTGACAAAAAGGAGACAATGCAGTGATTTTCTAAAGAATTTTGTGAAACATGAAACCTTTTCTTTAGGATTATTTAGAAGACCAACACGTAAAACAGACCACAGTGGTCCGACTCCAGAAGAAAAGTGGGATCCTGTAGGAGCTCACCTGCTCAGCCCTCACCTCACCACCAGCCCAGGTACCCACGGGGAATCATGAGGCTCCTATGGAGTTCTTGGTAAAATATTTGAGATAATCCATGTAAAGGTGACAGAATACTGCTGCTGTTAAAATGAGGCAGGGAGAATCTAGATTGAAAGTCGCTTAGGAAAAGCACTAACTATCCACCATAACTTTCCCGGGTTACGTTTAAGAATGTTGCTACCACTTTTACCTATGAATTCCATGGTAAGTGGCTAAGACATAAGTGGGATGCTTAAATGACTGTACTGGCAGCTCAGAACCTTTTGCTCATTCAAGATGCCAAACACAGGCAAAATACTTCTCAGTGCTTTTGAAACATAAAAGCCGAGTTTCTGAGCTGCTTCTTTGACGGTAAGAAAATTAGATTTAATACTTGACTTCAAAGTACTTGGGATGGCCACTTAAATATGCAAGTTAACTGCTGATTATGGACTTTGCCTGAGTATTTTTTCTAATAAAGCAAATCACATTTAGCTACATATGTACACACACACATATACGCACAAGGTCTTCCCGAGTAGCTCAGGGGTAAAGAACTGCCTGCAATGCAGAGAAGCTGCAGGAGATACAGGTTTGATCCCTGGGTCAGGAAGAGCCGCTGCAGGAGGGCAGGGCACCCCACTCCAGTATTCTTGCCTGGAGAATCCTATGGACAGAGGAGCCTGGCGGGCTACAGCCCAAGGGGTAGCAAAGAGTCAGACACGACTGAAGTCAGCAAGTACACATACATGCACACGCATGTTACACTGCTCTGTTGTGAAACAGTCACATGCTTTCCTGGGTGATGCCAATGACCCTGTGGGAACAACAGATCAAAGAGTGATTGTTTACTCTGCTATTTACGGTGCATGATGGAGGCCAATGGAAGAAAATCTTTCATAAGCGCATAAGGTCAGCTTGGGTTGGATTGGAAAATGAAAGCATTTAGAGGAGAATGGAACTCAGGAATATAATGTTAGTTATATTCAGTTACATATGCATCTGTTAAGACACCCAGCCGAATTCATTAAGAGAGTTTTCTGAAGGCTCCTGCAAAGGTCTTATCTCAGATGTGCTCTATCCTGCTAATGACTTTGTTAGCCATCTTACAGTGGGAGTAAATTCTCTGGCAGAAAATCACAGAAGCACTGGCCTAACCTGTAGCTGGTTGACTACGTTTATTACTAATTACTACTGCACTAATATTGTAACTAGTACCTCTTCCACTGCTTAAAATTTCAGTGATGCAGCTCAATTAGAAAATTCAGGGACTTCCTTGGTGGTCCAGTGGCTAAGATGCAGGGGGCTCGGGTTCGATCCCTGGTCAGAGAACTAGATCCCACATGCTGTAACTAAAACCCAGTATCAGTCAGTTCAGTTACTCAGTTGTGTCTGACTCTTTGCGACCCTATGGACTGCAGCAGGCCAGGCTTCCCTGTCCATCACCAACCACCGGAGTTTATTGAAACTCATGTCCATTGAGTTGGTGATGCCATCCAACTATCTCGTCCTCTGTCATCCCCTTCTCCTACCACCTTCAATCTTTCCCAGCATCAGGGTCTTTTCAAATGAGTCAGTTCTTCACATCAGGTGGCCAAAGTAATGGGAGTTTCAGCTTCAAGATCAGTCCTTCCAATGAATATTCAGGACTGATTTCCTTTAGGATGGACTGGTTGGATCTCCTTGCTGTCCAAAGGACTCTCAAGAGTCTTCTCCAGCACCACAGTTGAAAATATTTTAAAAAGAAAATCCAAAATCATTTTACACATTTACTGTATTGAGAAATGGTGCTATTTAGAAATGGCACTTCATTTGTAGTTCTCTGAGTATCTTCGAACACCTCAGTCATTACAAGACTTTGGAGAAGAAACAGTATCATTAGCCCAATTTTAATAGGGGCAGACATGCAGGGGTAGATATGTGTTACTATTACAATGAACTAGCAATGGTACCCCACTCCAGTGCTCTTGCCTGGAAAATCCCATGGGTGGAGGAGCCTCGTAGGCTGCAATCCATGGGGTCACTAAGAGTTGGACACAACTGAGCGACTTCACTTTCACTTTTCACTTTCACGCACTGGAGAAGGAAATGGCAATCCACGCCGGTGTTCTTGCCTGGAGAATCCCAGGGACGGCTGAGCCTGGTGGGCTGCCGTCTGTGGGGTCGCACAGAGTTGGACACGACTGAAGCGACTTAGCAGCAGCAGCAGCATTTGTATAGCAAAGTCTCAAGTCTCTATAAAGCACCTTTAACACACAGCTTCTAATGATCAAGAAAGTCTCAGGGCAGAGTCAGGAAGACAGAATTCAGTAATTCTAATTTCCAGGCCATTGCTCAGTCTGTGGCCTGTGCTTTCCTGCAATTTTTCACTGCAAAGTTTAAGTTTCCTTCTTTGATATTTTTCCTTGGAGAGGCAATGTGCCACAGTGGAAAAAAATATGGATTTTAATGTCAGCTTTGCCACTCACTAGGTATGTGACCTTGAGCAGCTTTCTTCATCTCTCAGACTCAGTTTCCCCATCTTTAACATGAGGATGCAAGTATTTATTTTCAAGCTTGGTGTAGAAAATATGACTTTGTAGATTCAGTGTAGAGAATAAGAATACTGCCTTGAAAGTTTGGTATATTACACGGAATAAGGTCTTGCAGATGACAGGTAATCAACCAGGATGCAATTCTCCTTTCTCTCTGCCCTTCTCCACCCCATGTCTTCTCAGAAACCCAAATAGCTCAACTAAGATTTGGGACTTAACGTAAAAAATTTAACTATGCTGCTGAATAAAATCTCCTCAGATTACTTATATATCTCCTGCTTCCTGATTAACAGCTATTTTAGAAAAGAGGCCAAGTCTATAACGTCTGCTTATTAACCCTTGCAACCCCCTTCCTATGAGAGAGCAGGGAGAAGTTATTTATTAGGCAAGCACCAGGTACAAGGCATTGTCCTAGCCACTGGAGAGGCAGAACCGAGACAGACAGACCAGGAGGTTCTCCCACAGACAAGCCCCAGGACCTGCAGGATTGTTTCAAGGAGGCAACAAGGCAATAGATTTGAACTCATCAGGGACCCTATGGAGATGTACAGTTTATGTCAGAGTAACTAACCACGGTGTATTGTTATTTCACATAAGAGGAGCTGTGTCCAATACCTACTTGCTCATTGGACATACATAAGATGCACGGTTGGAACCTCTTAAGTAGTATCTGAATCCATACATAAGGAAGTAATAAGGAACTAAGAAACAGAGAAGAGGGATTCTTCTAAAATGACAACATGAAGCTAGAAATAAGCCTAGGGAGTAGAATCTGCCATTTGAGTCAGATATATGACTTTGAACTGCTGACTTCAATTTCTCAAAATCAAATATATGGGATTATTGGTCTGCATCTTCCAGTATTCCTGACCCTGACATTGTTCTCTGACCCTACCTCCTGGCACATCTCCTGGTGCTCTGGAACAAATGTGAAACAGTTATCATGATAATCACACGTATCCATATGATCCCATTGGATTTTCAGTTGTCTAGCCAATATCCATCCTACCTGCCCTTCTTAGATATAGAAATCCAGCTTACTTAAAGAATATGCCAAGGTAAATAATTAGCTTTCTCCAGCCTCTCTTGAAGCTAGGCATGGCCATGGGACTAAGTTCTGGATGATTATATATAAAAACATGTATATATATATATATATATAAAAAAACATGTATATATGTTTATGTATGATTATATGCATGTGGTACTGTTACGTGAGAGTTTTAAGAAGACTCTTTAAAGGGAATTAGCTTAAATGAGAAGTATGCCCTATTTAGCCTTGTCTTTCCCTCCTTCTTGCCTGGAATAGTAATGAGATGGCTGGGAAATTCAGCAGTAATACTAAATTATGACGTGGTCTTGCAAATGGGTATTAAATGCAGAATGATGCCTTTATAAGTCCCCTGGTTCTCCAAAGGAATTACCTTCGGAATTCTATTCCATAACATATTGCTTAAGCCACCATATTTTTAGAATGGTGCTAGCAGACAAATATAATCCTAAGTGATACAGTGTTAGTAAGCTATCTGACAGAATACTGGATTTCCTTGGAATCAATGTAGGAAACGTGAAAGATGACGCAGTCTCAGAGATGGTACTTAATAAATTCTGAGGGGTCTAAAACACAAGGTTATGCAAAAATACAGGTTCAACATAAATCATTTTCAACAGCAGCAGAGGGAAGTAAGTACTTGAGTAAAAAGATTCAAAGTAGCAGCTGGCAAGGGCTAGGAGTGTGAGATCCTTCAGTCCTGATGAAGTCTTATTAAAAAGAAAGGGAGCGACAAAGGAAAAAAGGAATACTTCATGTCGGGGCTAACCAAGACTCTGACTGCAGTGGAGAGAGGAAATGAACGAAAGAGATCAATAGCACCACTATCAATCTGTTATCAAGGCAATAAGTATTACTATGATCATGGCCATCTTATTACGTTGTCATTGACTGGATGCTTGTGTGGAAGGAATCCAACAGCTAAAGGATCACCACTAACGCTTGCTGGGTTAGTNGCCTGTTCATGTGGCTTAAATGGGTTCCACATTCAGCTCCCTGCCTCTGAGTAAATAATCAGGCGCTAAAGCTCAAGAAATACTTGGTTGCGGGTTTTCTTTTTCCACCCCGGCTGCTGACGTGTTGCCTCGCGGGCTGGATTCTGCGCTGCACTTGGTTCCCTCTCACAGCTTGTGGTGAGCGCAATTATTCCAAGATTCAGTGAATACCTGCTATTGTGAGGCTTCCCTAACCACCCAAACTGGTCTTTTGTTAGTGGTTATTGAGAGGATTGTCACAGCCATTGACCTACTCAATTTTACTTCAAAAGAAATGAGCATTTTTCTTCCCCTTTCATTTCTAAAAGCAGATATGGCAATTTGCTTAAATTGCTGTCTTTAAAAGTTTAGGTGATTATAATTTTTTTCCCTCTTGCCTTTTTTCTTCCTGTTCACTTAAGCAGCGCAGCGCCGTCTCTTTTTCTGGGGTTGGACACGCTTCCTGCTGTAGGCTGTGTGAAGTGGCTGTGTGTGGCGGGGGAGGGGGGGGTCGTCTGGGTATCTGGGTCCTGACACATTAGTATTCATTTACCTGAGATCTCCGATCTCCAAAATACGATTTTATTGAAATTGGTGATTAACATTTTAATTCTGAAGTCTCTTTTCTTTAGGCACAAATACTAGAGGTTTATAGCTTTAAAAATTCACCTAATGGAAACTCTTGATTTCTTTGTGGACAAAGATACGGTAGCAACTAACTTCCGTGACTGAGAATAGGAAGGTAGGTTACATTTTAAAGATGTCTGTATCTGAAGGAGAGACGATTTGGTGTAAATATGGAGAGATGAGATAAGAGGTACAAGTGAAGGACTAGGGTTGGGGTGTAGGGAAGAATGAGATGATGATGAAATAATATGGCCATTTGGCAGAGGCCATGAGAGGGTCCTGTTCATGGATCTGGTTCCCGTGGGTCACAGTTATCTTTACAGTGACCTGTGGCCAGGTCAACAAGACATACTGAGCCATTCCTTCACACCGAATGTTTTATATGTGCTGAAACCTATGATGAAGAAAATACATCTTAAATTGCAATATGGAAAAAATGAAACCTATGGCAAAACTCAGTTCTTCCTTCTGGGAGCTCAGTGGCCATAAACCTTGCTCCCAGTGGTAGCCAGCTCTCTTACAAGTAGGTGACCACGGCAAGCAGAGGATGAATGGAAGGAAAAAAAGACAATCCTGGTGCTAATTTGGGGGAAAAACCCCTTTAAAGCTCAGACCCCATTATTAAGAGTTTGTATAATATGAGATAAGTATATTTTCTCCGTAATTGGTATGTGCCAGTGATTATATGAGGTGCTTGGGACACAAAGATGAATTTATTAATTAATTCCTAAAATATTGAATGTATCTGCTATGTGCTAGGCATGAATAAGACATTATCTCTGCTCTCAAAGTCCTCACAGTTAATGTGAAAGACGTACATAATCAGTTCTTTGCAGCACATAATACAAGTGCTTGGGAATATAGATGTTTGTAAAATTCTATGAGAAGACAGGAAAACTAATTCTGCCTGTGTATATTGATATTTGATCTCTGTTGCTAGATATAGGATAAAGATTTTGAAACCATCAGACTGAGAACATTATTAAATATGTCAGCCAAAGTAAAATATAAAGATGAAGCGCTAAGAATTCATAATTTACATATGTGTGAGTGTTGTTATTAGTAAAGGGGCTGTTCGTTTCTCCTTTTTTTTCTTTGTCATTGTGTGGGGTTAACAGTCCTGCCTGTCCTGGCTGAGAATTTAACGGACAGGCATATGTTCTAAGACGTACACAAAGAGACTGGCCAAGTAGTCATCGCTGATATTCGGGGCCCGTGGAGTGAAGACGGCATCCGTGGCCTATGAAGACAGTAGCTCTGGATTTAGTGGACTAGGAGACTTTTGGGTAAAATTCTTCATAGTGACCCAGAACTCATATGTTCCAGATGTACGCCTTTACTGTTCCAAAGAATGCTGGATGAATTTTTAAGGTTATAAATTGCAATTCCTGTTAACAAGCAACCAGAAGGAGCCCTGGAAGTAAAATGTGCTTCAGATCCAGGAGTGAAAGAATGATATAGTGGGTCATGTAGTCTTTTGTTTCTATCGCTTAAATGTAATATCTTTACAAGGAAGTAACTACAGAAATGGGCTGTGTGTCCCTGTAGGTTGCCATGGTGGATGGTAGCCAGGCATTTTTTCCCTTTCTTTCTCACTGCACTGTTCTAATGAATGGTGAGAGTGTTTTAATAAGTCCCTTGGTCATCGTCGTAGTTATGATCTCTAGATGAAGACAGCTTTTTGAGGCTGGTGTCCTAGGAGGCTGGAGTCGGCGCGTGCATGTGTGTGTGCTTGCACTTGATTTATAAACCACCAAAGCCACGATGAAGTACTAGGGTGAAAATCACCTACGTTAACAGCAAAGAAATGTCACCATCAATTCCAAGAGGGACTTGTAAACCTGGAGCTAACAGCCAATGGTTTAATTCTTTTAAAATAGCAATTTCTTTAGCCTTTCTAGGAGAAACTGCATTCCATCAGGAAAAAAAAAATACAAAATTATGGGCAAGAAGAAAAGCTGCGAGTTGTAAAAGTTAAGGAAAAAATCTTTGTTTTTGAGAGGCAGTCTTCCAGGGATTCTTGAAGAGAAGAGTACCTTTCTTATTCAAGGTACAGTGACTTCTGGAGAAACTCCAGAATGGGGGAAACTGCAGATATTTGTTCTGAGAAAAGAGGAAAAGAGCCTTCAAAGCCTGCAACTACAAGGTGTCTGTATTAATTTGGACCGGAAGACCTAGCATACATTCAACACTAACTAGATTTCCAGTACAGTGTGTGTTAGTTACTCAGTCATGTCCGACTTTGCGACCCCATGGACTGTAGCGCATCAGGCTCCTCTGTCCATGGAGTTCTCCAGGCAAGAATGCAGGAATAGGTTGCCATGGCCTTCTCCAGGGGATCGTTCCAACCCAAAGATCGAGCCCAGGCCTCCTGCATTGCAGGCGGATTCTTTACTGTCTGAGCTATACCAGAGTGAAGTGAAGTTGCTCAGTCATGTCAGACTCTTTGCGACCCCACGGACTGTAGCCTACTAGGCTTCTCAGTCCATGGGATTTTTCAGGCAAGAGTACTGGAGTGGGTTGCCATTTCCTTCTCCAAGGG
>SJYA01007756.1:0-23252 GCA_006410615.1 Neotragus moschatus | reverse complement strand
ACACAGGAAGTACTGTGCTAAGTGCTTTTTACATACTCTCTGATACTTACAACCAAATGTCTTTTGGGCCTTGTCCATCTCTAGCCTCACTTCACTTTTCCAAACTGGGAAGGGGCGGAGGTGGGATTTGAATACAGGCTTCAAACCCTCACCATTATATTTTGCTTGTGGTCTGAAGCAGCAGAATCCAAGTCTTGGGGGCAGACCAATTAGACGCAAATTATTTTTTTCCAAATTGAAGTATCGTTGATTCATAATGTTAACTACTGCTGTATAGTGAAGTGATTCAGTTATACATATATATGCAAGTGTGCATAAGTTGTTTCAGTCGTGTCTGACTCTTTGTGACTCTAGGGAGTATAGCCCACCAGGCTCCTCTGTCCATGGGATTCTCCAGGCAAGAATGCTGGAGTGGGTTATCATGCCCTCCTCCAGGGGATCTTCCCAACTCAGGGATTGAACCTGGGTCTCTTATGTCTCCTGCATTGGCAGGTGGGTTCTTTACCACTAGTGCCACCTGGGAAGCTGCATACATATATTATATATGTGTGTGTGTGTGTANAGAATGCTGGAGTGGGTTATCATGCCCTCCTCCAGGGGATCTTCCCAACTCAGGGATTGAACCTGGGTCTCTTATGTCTCCTGCATTGGCAGGTGGGTTCTTTACCACTAGTGCCACCTGGGAAGCTGCATACATATATTATATATGTGTGTGTGTGTGTAAAAAATATATATATGTGTGTATGTGTAAAAAAAATAATACATATATACATATATATGCGTAAAAAAAAAATATATATATATACACATTCTTTTCGAAATGTTCTTTTCCATTTTGGTTTATCATATGATATTCTTCTCTCAGTGTCATCAAAGTGTCTTGCTGTTTTTGTTCAGTCACTAAGTCATGTCCAAATCCTTGTGACCCCCGGACTGCAGCATGCCAGGCTTCCCTGTCCTTCACTGGAGTTTGCTCAGACTCATGCCCGTTGAGTTGGTGATGCTATTTAACCAAATCATCCTCTGCCACCCCTTCTCCTTTTGCCTTCAATCTTTCCCAGCATCAAGGTATTTTCTAAGGAATCAGCTCATCACATCAGACGGACAAAATATTGGAGTTTCAGCTTTAGCATCCGACCTTCCAATGAATATTCAGGACTTCTTTCCTTTAGGATGGACTGGTTAGATCTCCTTGCAGTCTAAGGAAATTCCAAGAGTCTTCTGCAACACCACAGCTCAAAAGCATCAATTTATCAGTGCTCATCCTTCTTTATGGTCCAACTCTCAAGTCTGTACACGACTACTGCAAAAACTATAGCTCTGACTATACAAATAGGATCTTTGTCTGCAAAGTAATATCTTTGCTTTTTAATATGCTGCCGAGGTTTGTCAATGGAGAAGGCAATGGCACCCCACTCCAGTACTCTTGCCTGGAAAATCCCATGGACAGAGGAGCCTGGTGGGCTGCAGTCCATGGGGTCTCTAAGAGTCGGGCACGACTGAGTGACTTCACTTTCACTTTTCACTTTCATGCATTGGAGAAGGAAATGGCAACCCACTCCAGTGTTCTTGCCTGGAGAATCCCAGGGATAGCGGAGCCTGGTGGACTGCCGTCTATGGGGTCGCACAGAGTTGGACACGACTGAAGCGACTTAGCAGCAGCAGCAGCAGCAGGTTTGTCAAAGCTTTCCTTCCAAGAGCAAGTGTCTTTTAATTTAATTGGTTATCTGTATTTCTTCTTTGGAGGAATATCTATTTAGGTCTTCTTCCCATTTTGGGGTTGGGTTTTGTTGTTGTTGTTGAGTTGTATGAGCTATTTGCTTATTTTGGAAACTAAACCATTGCCAATCACATTGTTTGCAAACATTTTCTCCTATTCCTTAGGTTATTCAATTAATTAATTTATTTGTTTCATTTATGGTTTCTTTTGCTGTGCAAAAACTTGTAAGTTTAAGTCTCATTTGTTTATTTTTGTTTTTATTTCTATTGCCTTGGGTGACTGACCTGAGAAAACATTGATATGATTATGTTAGACAATGTCTTGCCTATATTCTCTTCTAGAAGTTTTATGGTGTCTTGCCTTAAGTCTTTAAGCAATTTTGAGTTTATTTTGTATTTTTGAGAGAGAGAGTATTCTAACTTCACTGATTTACATGTGTTTTACAACTTAGACACAAATTCTTGATAGCTAAGGGAACCTAACTCTTCTGACCTTTCTGAGTCTGTTTTTTCAACTAGAAAATGCAATAAGATGCCGAATCCTGCAGCTCTCTTTTTTAAGAAACAAATGAAAGAATTATCTGGGTCTGGCATGGGTGTTAGATCGGCCTGATTTGAACAAGACCTTCATTTCCCAGAGTATGACACGCTTGAAGCCGGATGGCTGGGGTGTCTGTTGTTGCCCCACGTCAGGGAAGCTGAGAAAAGGGTTTACTCAGGAAAATGAAGGTACTTCAGGAAAAGGTGCTCAGTGGGCAAAACAGCAGGGTTCTCCCCAAATCATTTTTCACATTGCAAGATATGACTAAGAATATTCTAAATATAGAAGGCAATACCATCAGCGATCTTTCAAGAGGTAAACATGTTGCTTTTATGATGTGTGTGCATGTGTGCTCTGTTGCTTCGGTTGTGTCTGACTCTTTATGACCCTATAGACAGTAGCCCGCCAGGCTCCTCTGTCCATGGATTTTCCAGCCGAGAATACTGGAGTGGGTTGCTCTGCCCCACTCCAGGGATCTTCCTGACCCAGGGATCGAACTTGTGTCTCCTGCATCTCCTGCAATGCAGTCAGCTTCTTTACCCACTGAGCCGTGAGACTCTAAATTAGCTACTTCTAGTTCAGCAGTTAGAATCACGTGGTCATGAAACTAAGGATGGGCTATCTCCAGAAAGACTAAGTTCAAGGTTAAAAAAAAAGTGACTTTAGGGCAAGTGAAAACTTAGATACATTTGTAAAATATCACCCAAAGAGCCTGAGTTTTCTACTTGTTCAGCCTTTTTGATGCCATTTACATGTATCATTTTGACAATAAGCATAAAAGGGTGATTTGAGAAGGTGAAAATTTTGCTTCCTTGCAAGGAAGTTTGCTGATTGGATTTCAAATATGTAGAAAATGATTATTCATGTAATATTTAAAATAAAAATTCTAAGAGTGACTAAGGCAGTAATGAAAAAAAATCACAGTTCTCTGAATGTCACTTCATTCGGTAGTGTACATTGTCTGCATTTCTTCTCAGCGAGTGGGAAAATGAAAAATGTCATGTACACACAAGGTTGACAAATTGATTTTTCTTTGTGAGTACACATCTCTACTTTAAGGATCAGAAAGAAATATTTGTAGTTTACAGGTTTAATGGTGAATTTATACCATTTGGCCCATTTAAAAATTGCTAAGAAGAGCACAGAGTAAGACATCAATATTTCTGTGATGTTTCAATATTTACTGGCAATGCTTTCTTAAGTATTACCTGCTCCAGCGAAGCCAAATTCAGAAGGTAAATTGTAATTTTCAGGCATTATTATTTACTTTCAGCATTTCTGGACAGAAAATGTTAAAAATACTTCAAAACGACTTGATATATAATTTTTGCTCTTTCAAAAATGGCTTGATGTGTAATTTTTGTTCTTTCTTCACTCAGAATTCCTAAATCCACAAAAGATTTTTGCTCTAAACTCTGCTCCTGTGAGAACCCACAGCCCTCAGAATAAATATCAAATATATAATTTTCCTCCTGAGGCCATCTGTAAGATGATTTCCCAAAGGAACAACAACAAAAAAATTGCTTTTAAACAAAGGATAAACATGGAGTTTTGAAAACTCTGATTAAACTTCTTTGAAAGTTTTAAGCTGAGGCAAAAGGGGATGAGTGAGGCTGAAATAGAATTCATCTTGCCAGCAGCATCATAGAACATTTGGTCTCTTGCCCACTGTGATCTATTAGGGGACCAAGTTCACATCATTGTGCCTGATCTTCAGAAACCTGGCTTCAAATCCTGATTTTACTCACAGTTGAAAATGAGGCTGGTGGTCAGCCTCGTTTGACAGGATTGTCAGCCTGCACTCAGGAAAATGGCCGTCTGGACACACAGGGAGTGTGAACTTGCAGGTCAGGGACTCCACTGTGTGTCAGCTGAGTTTTTATCTGCAGTGGGCCTGGGATGTGTGTGGCTGTGGCTCCTGACCCTCTCAGTGGGAAGCTTATTAAGCCGCCTGACAAAGGAGGATAATACAATCCTAAAAAACGTCTTCCGAAGGGAGCTTTTCTTCTTTCTTCTTTTTCTTTTTTTCTGGGGTCAAAGCTTAAGAGAATGACTAATTATTAAAATTTTGGAAAAGAAATAGCTCTGGGACTTGGAATATCTGTGTAAAATCTTAAAGGCAGCCAATTTTGCTTCTTGGCATTTACGTGCCTCATACAGCTTATAAATAGTTTCCGTGTGGTTGCTGCTTCAGTACAGACCTCTGATAAGACCACAGGGAAATTAGTTTTGTAGAAGTCTGTCAGTCTGGGGATAATGGGGATGTCTAAGTGAAATTTTTAGGAAAGATTTTTTACAAGAATTTCCTTCTAAAGAAGGAAGGTTATTTGCTAACTTTTGTGGAGACCAATAGGAAAAACAGAAGATTTAAAATGATCAATTTTATAATTTGAGATTAGACAAAAAAACCAATTAATGTCATTAATTTCAGTGTTGAATTTAAGAGAAGAGTGAGAAAAAAATATATAGGACTATAGTTTAAGGATTTGTTATCCTGGAATCTCTATTCCCATACAATGAGGCCACCTCTTACCTTGGGATGATTATATATTTCCTACGAGAGGGAGATGATGGACTTCACCATGGCCAGTATCTTAGGAAAATGCATGCCATTTGCTCAGTGGTGGAAAAGGAACATGGAGCTGTCTGATTGGAATATATCCTAGTGGACCTTTTTTGGTAGGGAGCAAGGCTACTTCAGACAGGTGGTCTCTTTCCCCCAGATAAAGGTCATGTCATCCATAGAAAAGAAGGTATTGTCTGGAATAAATTATGGTTTCCCACCTATCTTGATACATATTGAATGGAGAAGGAGCTCATGATATTGATTTTTATTTACCATAACCTTTCAAAACATTTACTAAGGGCCAAGCACTATTCTAAAGACCATACAAATATTAACTCACTTACTCCTCATGACAATCCTAGGATGTAAATGCTATCAGTTCAGTTCAGTTGCTCAGTCGTGTCTGCCTCTGCGACCCCATGATCTGCAGCATGCCAGGCCACCCTGTCCATCACCAACTCCTGGAGTCCACCCAAACCATGTCCATTGAGTCGGTGATGCCATCCAACCTTCTCATCCTCTGTCGTCCCCTTCTCCTCCTGCCCTCNCCTTGACGTACTCCTTTTCCTATTTAGAACCAGTCTGTTGTTCCATGTCCAGTTCCAGCTGTTGCTTCCTGACCTGCATACAGGTTTCTCAGGAGGCAGGTAGATGTTATGATTATCCCCATTTCCAGATGAGGAAATTGTGGCACAGAAAGGTTGAGTCGAAGGTCCAGCATGTGGTAAATGGGGAGCCAGGTTCAGATCCAGACAGTCCATCCAGCTCTGTGGGCCTTGCCCATTCTAAACCACTTGACAGTGATGTGTCCCGACTAACTAGTGAAAGTGTTAATTGCTCAGCTGTGTCTGATTATTCGCGACCTTATGGACTGTAGCCCACCAGGCCTCTGTCCATGGGCTTCTCCAGGCAAGAATACTGGAGTGGGTTGCTGTTTTCTTCTCCAGGGGATCTTCTTGACCCAGTGATTGAACCTGGGTCTCCAGCATTGCAGGTAGAGTCTTTATCATCTGAATCACCAGAGAAGCCCATTTTATATACAGTAGGATGTATGTTTTAACTCCAAACTCCTAATTTATACCCCCCACAACCTTCCATCCCTGCTATCCCCTTTGGTAACCATGTTTGTTTTATTTGTCTGTTTCTGTTTTGTAAATAAGTTCCTTTGTATCATTCTTTTTTTAGATTCCACATGCAACTAATATTATATGATATTTGTCTTTTGGTCTCAGAGCTGATTAACCCTGCCTGGTTATCTTTAGCTCTACTGAAATGCTCCATCAGAATGAACTCCTAAGAACTGACTTTTGAACAGATTTCCCCCTAACAGGTCAAGAAGCTTTTTCTGACCCTTCATGGGTAGCCACCCCTACATTGATTTGTAGAATAAACCTGGATTCAAATGACCCTTTCTTCGATTGCCTCCCTCATATTATGTAAGCTTGTGAGGCAGGCCGTATGCCTTATTTGTCTTCTCGCAGCCTCGCCCTAGCAAAGCCCCTGCTTGCTGGAGGTGCTCACAGGGATTCAGAGAGGTTTTGACTACATCAGTCCAGCCGATGGTTGCAGTCTGATTTCTGAGGAATTCTGGGCTGTGCCAATGAATAAAGACTGTCTCCTCTCACCACAAGGAATAGAGTTTGTGACTGATTTTAAGAAGTTAAGAAGTGGCTTTACTTGTGGCATTACTTGTCAAATGAAATTTACTGACTATTAGAGATCTTGAAATAGAAATGGGGATAAATGGAATTTTTCTTGGGGAGAAACTCCCCAAATAGCTGTTAAACATCAATTTCACAGAAGAAATTAGTGGGATCTAATTGCTTCTGGAGCCGTTTTGCCGACACTAAGGTGCCTTAAAAAATGAAAATAGTGCCAAACTATTATGAACATAGAAAAAGTGGTTTTAGAGAATAAAAGCTTCCCTCCTACTTGTCCTGCTTGTCACCTGTTATATCTAGATCGCGGACCATGGCATAGTAATGAACCTCCCTTGACCGAAAGTGCAACATTTCCCAAATATTCTAAGTACAGAATCTAACGTCTTAGCCCTCTCCCAACATGCCTACTCACTCTAATCATCTCTGTTCCCCAGAGTCTCCCAAGTCCCGCCTCCTCGTCATCATCTGAGGTGATTTTCAGCCTTTATGTGGTTGTTCCTTGTCCCCCTCCCATAAGACAGTGTGCATGCGTGCACTTGCACACACGCAGAGTGGAGAGATTTTATCTTCTTTCAGCTTTTTCTCTCCTCTCATCTCTGCAGTTTCATAGTAAAGATCAGAAGATAGCAGGGCTGTTTTGTGGAGAGAGGAGATAGTTGGGGGATTAAAACTGGCTACCCCTCGCCTTCTAGCTGCGTGGCATTTTCTTATCTGCTTGTAGGGAAAGGTTAAAGTTTGCTCAGCTAGTAAGGAGTTATTTTCAGGATTTGCCAACAGGCGTGGTTTAGACTGTTTGCTGAAGCAGAGGAGATTATAAGTAACCTAGGGAGGGTGTTTGTAGTACTGACCTCTAAGCAGGGATGCAGATGTTAGCTGTGGCCTGTCTTTGAGGTTTCTAGGGCTAGGCTATTTCAACATCTGGTAGGTACATCACTGTTTAAGAAATAAACTAAAACTTTGAGAATGACTGCATCGTTGACGAGAAGTATTCTTTTCCAAGGAGGAAGGCTGCAGCTGTCTAACAATGAATTACAACACTCCACAACTGTCTGGGTAGGAAATGAGGAAGATTATTCTGGGTATCTCAAAATGAGTGTTTGGGGAATGTGGGAGGGTGTGAGTTGCTACAGACTATTCTGGAATTATGGCATTGGGCCTGCCTGATTAATTTTTATCTCATATTACAGGGTTCTTGGTTATCAGATTTCAGATAGCTTAGGAGGGTTTGAACCATCTAAAATCACACAGCATGGTTACATAGACTCCAGATCTATTAATTAGAGTGAAAAATACGTCTACTTTTGGCAGCAAGCAGATTTCCCTTCATTTTCCCATTTGATGAACAAATGGCATTTAAAAAATTAATGTCCGAGCTACATCAAAGTGAAATGTGATAGAGTTATGACTCCTGGGGTATCATTTAATAATTATTATTCCAGAAGACAACGGGTCATATTTTTGTGAAGAATGTGTTCACTGAATAACTGCTCCTCAAATGGCCATGTTGTGTGCCCTCCACAATGCTTCACAAAGTTGTATTCACCAAGCACAGCTAAGGTCAGATTACTCCCCTTCTTTAGAAACTTTCAATGGATCCCCACAAGCCTTGGCAGTGTTTCTCAAATCTTCATGTGCAAAAATTCATGTGTGGTTTTTAAAAAATTGTAGATCCTGGTGTGATTTGCCAGGGGGAGGTGGGCTGGGCTTCTGAACACCTAACAAATTTCTCCTGGTCTCTCAAATGCACTTTTTTTTTTTTTTTTTTGCCTTACCGCATGACTTGCAGGATCTTAGCTTCCTGCCCATGGATTGAACCCAGGCCCTGGGCAGTGAGAGTGCCAAGTCCTACCCACTGGACCGCCAGGGAATCCCCTCAACTGCACTCTGAGCAGCAAGGGTCTGTAGGAGAAGTCTGACGGTGATGACAGTGCACTAGGCTTCCAGTATCTTCCCAGGCTGATTGCCCTTCCTGTTCCAACTTCCCACAGTCACGCTACTGTTCGACCTTCCCAGGCTGTCCCTGTTTCCTGGATGCATACATGCTCTCTTCGGTGCTTTTGGGATGTCAGCCCCTGTCCACGTCTTACTTGCCTTTCTTTATCCCTTCTCAGCTTGCCTCTATCCTTCCCACTCGTTAGCATCATTCTTTCCCTGATCTGCTCTCCTCTTGCATTTTGTTCAGAGATCAATTTTGCGACTGGACTGGACTGTCTGCCAGACCATATATATTAGGTGTGTATCTGTCCTTCCCTATGAACTGTGAACCTCTGGTGGACAGCTATCTCATGCTACACATCTCTGCCTCTTCTGTAGTATTTTGAACAATTCCTACATACAGCAGGTACCAATAAAAGTTTGCTGGAATTGAATAAAGCTCAGAAATTGTGTGAAATCGCCCCTCTAGATGGGTTCCTCTTGAAAAGTTGAAACGCACTGGCTTTCAGAGAAACCGCTTCAGTGTTCTTTCCTGAGAAGATATGTCTTACTCCTCGGTAATTAGGAATCTCTCCTGGGTGGTTTTTGAAAAAGGTTTTGATTTGGAGTATCTATGAGTGTGACTGTGTGGGCTAAGCTTCTTAAAGGGGCAACCCAGCTGAGAATCACAAAAGAAAGCTGAGGCTGCTTCCTTTGCCTATCATACAAACTGGCTTTTCCTTGTGCTAATGAGAGCTGCTTGTGTTGACTGTTTAACAGGAAGTACCTTAATCCTTTTTCAATCGACTTCTAAAATTAGCTTTATTTTGTCCTTCCCAAAGAATGATGAAATGTGTCACTTTTTCACTTTCAGGGGGCTTGACTGGAGAATTGGTGGTCCTTGCCTAGAGTATGGGAGGACATTCCTAGCTGGGCAATATTAATGAACAAGCTTTTTGAATCGGAGTGACCTGGGCTCAAATTTTGATACTGTAACACGTTAACTTTTTGTCTTGAACACAAGCAATATTTAGCCAATTTGAGCCTCATTTTTGTCATCTCATGATAGGGTAAATCGTACCCGCAAGCAGGATTATTTATATTAAGTGGAAGAATGTGTGTAAATTGGTCCCACAACAAATAGTGGTGGGTGTTATTGCAATCAATTTTCAGACATCACTGGCCATTTTTTAGCACTTAGAGTCCATCATCCATGTTTATGAATCACATTTCAACCATTAAAAGTTGGGAATGAGAGAGGGTCTTTTTTTGTTGCTGTTTGTTTGGTTTGGGCAGTGTTGCCCAGCTTGTGGAATCTTGCTTCCCAGACCAGGGATTGAACCTGAGTCCTGAGCAGTGAGAGCACCAAGTCCTGACCACTGGACAAAAAGGGAATTCCCAGAGAGGGGTTCTTGACTTTAGCATCCAAAGTCCTGCTTCTATTTAAAGAGCTCTGGACATTGTGTTGAGGCCAGCCACTGGTCTCTACTAGTGGTAGAAGGAATAATTTCGCTGGTGACATGATTTCATTCCAAGTCCATAGACACTGCGACTTGGGACTTATTAAAATAATGGTCTCAGTGAAGCTTGCAGTTATAGTGAATAATATTCCAAGTTAGGAAACTTCTGTTTTGGATGTGGAAGGGAAGTTGCCCAAGCAGCAAAGTCTGCTTTCACCGTTTATCTTGGCCCAGGTGGTAGATTTTTGTGCAGGGCTGACTTGTGTTAATAAGCATCAGCGCAGTGGCGCTGGGAACATGTCCAGGCCTTGCCCATCAGTTTCCATTTGCATATTTCTTGCATAGGTTGGAGACATGGAAGGACAGCATGAATTCAATTTAACAGTCCACTAAGTTTCAAAGAAATGATCACATCTCTGAATCTAAGTGTTTTAAATAAGATTTTTCAGATGGTAAGAAAAGACAAATCCCTTGTTTAGCAAACAGAAGCAGTTTAAACATTAATCATCCACCAGACATTAAGTGTAATCAAAGGTTCCATTTTAGTTCAAGTATAACTTATGTTCCCCAATTAATTACTTACAGGACTGTGTAGTTTGCATTTTTAAATGAATGTTCTGCTTCCCAGATGCCTTCTTGTAGGAATGCTGTGACCCTTCATGGAGAGGCTGGTTCTCTTATCACAGTGTTTTCCAGGCCTCTTGGGGTGTGAAAAGATATAGTTTAAGTACCACCTGCCATATTGGACCCAATAAGGAATCTGTGAAGTTGGAATGCAGTTTTGACACTTAAGTAGGTTACATTCTTGGCAAAGAGACTGTGAGTTGAGATGATGTAATTCAAATTTGATTTTTTCCAGAGAAGCATTATTATAATGGAGCTATTTTCTTGACAAAGGGTCAAGTCTTAGTGGATTTGCAGGAATGAGGCTATCACACTAGTAAGGAACCTCAAAGTAATCTGGGTCAGCTCTCTTTCTTGAGTCAGAGAAATGCTATTCTCACTTTTCAGATGAAATAAATGAAATTTATTTAAAGGCTCAGTGTTCTGCTAATATGCCAACTAGGGGTGGGGTTTTGGAGGGTGGAAAAAGGATCTAGAACAGCACTGTCCAACAGAAATTTCTGCAGTGATAAAAATGTCCTGTACATATCTGGATTGCTTAACACAGTGATGGTTAGCCACATGTGGCTACTGAGCACTTGAAATGTGGCTAGTATGACTAGAAAACAGAAATTTCAATTTTATATAATTTTACATAATTTAATTTAAATATAACTAGCCGTATGTGGCTAGCACAGGTAAATCCATGCTAATTTTATGCATTTTGAAAGGCAAGAGCTAGCTAACAAAATGAAAGCATAGCCAAGAGAATAAAATCTGATGACATATCCACCTTGCTGACTGAATTGGTTATTTCATAATGAAGTTTAAGGATCATCAATCTGCTGTCAATACCAAAGAATGTTAGTGGTTTATAGCATGATAAAGCCTCAGAGCCATTTAAATGTTTTTATTGTACAAGAGAGAAAAAGCATAAAGAGAATGCTAAGGGGCATGGGCAAGTATGGAATAAAACTTTTAGACTTAGGACAAGAAACAAATGGCATATTTCAGAACAGAGTTAAGGATTTTAAAGATGGATTTCCTAAGGACAGTGGAGGGAGTTTTTGTGACAAATTATGGAATTTATTTTTTTAAAAAAACTGTACATGGTTTGATTGTGGCTGACCATAGGTTGGAGGCAAAAATTACACTTCTTATAATTCCTGTCACTAACTTGATTTTACTTTCAATTTTAACATATACATACCTTTAAAAAATTGTAATAAAAATTATGAGATCTAATGTCTTAAATTTTTGATTGTACACTACAGTATTGCAGTAACTATAAGCGCAATGTTGTACAGAAGATCGCTAGAGTTTTTCTATCTTGCCTGACTGAAACATTTCACTTACTGAACAGCAGCTTCCAGGTTTCCTCTTCTCCCAGCCCTGAAACCACCATTCTACTTTCTGCATGGAATCATGCAGTATTTACCCTTCTGGAATTTGCTTATTTCCATCAGCATAATGTCTTCAAATTTCATTCATGTTGTAGTGTATGACAGGATTTCCTTGCCTTTTAAGGCTGAATAATATCCTATTGTATTCATATAATCGTCATTCATTCATCAGTCACTGGACATCTAGCTTTTTTCTACTTCTTGGTCATTATAAACAATACTGTAATAAATGCGGGAGTGAAGACATCTCTTGGAGATTCTGATTTCAGCTTTTTTTAATGTGTGGGATAAAATACCCAGAAGTGGCTACTGGATCACATAGTAGTTCTCTTTTTCACTCTTTGTAGAACATCCATACTGTTCTCCACCATGGCTGCACCATTTTACATTCCTATTAGCAACAGGAATTGCTGATAGACATTCTCCACATACTGACCCACACTTGTTATTTTATGTCTTATTGATTTATTTCTATAATGGCCATCTTAACAGGTATGAAATGGCATCTCATTGTGGTTTTGATTTGCATTTTTCTGATTGGTGATGTTGAATATCTTTTCATACACTTGTTGGTATGCCTTTTTATGGATAAATGTCTATTTAAACCTTTTGCCCATTTTTAAATCCAATTATTTGTTTTCTCTTTTCTAATGAATTATAGGAGTCCTTCAAATATTTTGGTCATTAATCCTTTCAGCGACATAGAATTTGCAAAAATTTTCTCCAATTACACAGATTGTCTTTTTACTCTTTTTGATTATCTTCTTTACTTTGCAGAGTTTTGTGTTTGATATAGTCCCACTTATTTAATTTTATTTTGTTTTCTGTGCTTTTTGGTGTCATATTCATTGCCAAGACCAACATTAAGAAGCTTTGCCTTTATGTTTTAGGAATTTTACAATTTTAGATCTTACATTTAAGTCTTTAATCCATTTGAGTTGGTTTTTGTGTATGGTATGAAATAAAGATCTATTTTCATCCTTTTGTGTGTAAATATCTAGTTTTCTCAATACCCTTTGAAAAAAATAATGCATTGTATATTATTGTCTAAAATAATTGTATATTGTATATTCTTGGCACCAGTGTTGAAGATCAGTTGATCATATATGTATGGGTTTATTTCTAGATTCTCTATTCTGTTCCATTCATCTATGTCTGTCTATAGGCTAGTACCATACAGTTTCAATCACTGTAGTTTTGTGATATATTTTGAAATAAAAAATTGTGAGATCTTCAGCTTTACTCTTTTTTAATATTGGTTTGGCTATTTAGAGTCTTTTGTGGTTCCAAATGCATTTTAGGATTCTCCCCGCCCCCACCACCCCATTTCCATGGAAAAACCCTTGGGTTTTGATAGAGATTGAACTGAATCTGTAGATCAATTACTACTTAGGTTAGTATGGACATTTTAATAATGTTAAGTCTTCCAATCATTGGATATGGGAGGCCTTTCTATTTATTTGTGTCTTCTTTAATTTCTTTCAACAATGTTTTGTGGCTTTCATTGTACAGGTTTTACACTGCCTTGGTTAAGTTTAGTCCTAAGTATTTTATTCATTTTGATGTTATTGTTAATAGAATCGTTTTGGTAATTTCTTTTTGGACTATTTATGGTTAGTATATAGAAACATAATTGATTATTGATTTTGTAGCTTGCCAGTTTGCTGTATTAATTTATTTGTCCTAATTTGTGTGTGTGTGTGTGTGTAATTTTTAAGATTTTCTATGTGTAACATTATTTCATCTATGAGAAAAAGTCAAGACTTAGTGACTGAGCAATAACATCTGTGAACAGAGATGATTTTACATCTTCTTTTCTGATATGGCTGCCTTTTATTTGTTTTTCTTCACTAATCATCTGGCTAGGACTTCTAGTACTATGTTCAATAGAAACAGTGAGAGTGGGCATCCTTGTTTTGTTCCTGATCTTAGAAGAAAAGCTTTGAGCTTTTCTCTGTTATGTATAATGTTAGTTATGGATTTTTCATGTATGGCCGTTATAATGTTGAGGTATAATCCTTCTATTCTTAGTTTGTTGAGTCTTTTTAGGATGAAAGAGTGTCAGATTTTGTCAAATGCTTTTTCCATATCTATTAAGATAATTATGTGATTTTTAGTCTTCATTCTGTAATATGATGTATCCTTCAAATTGATTCATTTCCATATGTTGAAACATACTTACATCCCAGGGATAAATCCTACTTGGTCATAATGTATGATCCTTTTAATGTGTGTTGAATTTGGTACGGTTGTATTTTGTTGAGGGTTAAAAAATATGTATATTTATCAAGAATATTGGCTTTAAAGTGTCTTTTCTTTGGCATTAGTGATTGGGGCATAGATCTGGATAACTGTGAAGTTGAATGGTTTTCCTTGGAAACCAATCAAGATTGTTCTGTCATTTTTGAGATTGCAACCAAAGTATTGCATTTTGGACTCTTGTTGATCATGAGAGCTACTCCATTTCTCCTAAGGGGTTGTTGCCCACACTAGTAGATATAATGGTCATCTGAAATAAATTTGCCCATTCTCATCCATTTTAGTTCACTGATTCTTAAAATGTTGATGTTCACTCTTGCCGTCTCTTGCTTGACCACATCCAATTTACCTTGATTCTTGGACCTAACACTCCAGGTTCCTATGCAGTATTGTTCTTTACAGTATCAGATTTTTACTTTCACCACCAGTCACATCCACAACTGAGCATTGTTTCCACTTTGGCCCAGGCTCTTCATTCTTTCCGAAATTATACCTCCTACCTGGGGGGCTCATCTTCTGGTGTCGTATCTTTTTGACTTTTTGTATTGTTCATGGGGTTCTTGAGGCAAGAATACTGAAGTATTTTGCCATTCCCTTCTACAGTGAACCATGTTTTGTCAGAACTCTCCACCATGATCTATCCATCTTGGGTGGCCCTGCACAATATGGCTCATAGCTTCCTTGTGTTACACAGCTGTGGTCCATGTGTTCATTTTGGTTAGTTTTCTGTGATTGTTGTTTTCATGCTTGAGGCTGTGGGATTGTAGTTCTTGCTTCTTCTATATAAAAATAGATGCTTTCAACTTGTAGTGCTAGAGAAGACTCTTGAGAGTCCTCTGGACAGCAAGAAGATCAAACCAGTCAATCCTAAAGGAAATCAACCTTGACTATTCATTGGTAGGACTGATGCTGAAGCTGAAGCTCCAATACTTTGGCCACCTGATGTGAAGAACTGACTTACTGGAAAAGATCCTGATGCTAGGAAAGATGAAGAGCAGGATGAAAAGGGGATGACAGAGGATGAGATGCTCAGATGGCATCACCAACTCAATGGACATAAGTTTGAGCAAACTCTGGGACACAGTGAAGGACAGGGAAGCCTGGGATGCTGTAGTCCATAGGGCTGCAAACATTTGGTCATTGGGTTGCAAAGATTTGGACTTGACTTAGTGCCTGATTAACAACAAAAAGTGTCTTTTCTGGCTTAATATCAGCATTAGCTGCCCTTGTTAAATGAGTTTAGGTGTGCTTTGTTCAATATTTTGAAGAATTTGAAAAAAATTGGTGTTAATTTGTCTTTAATTATTTGGTAGACTTTACCAGTGAAGTCATCTGGTTTTGGACTTTTCTCTGACTACTGATGCAATCTTCTTACTAGTTATGAGTAGATTTGGATTCTCTATTTCTTCATGAGTCAGTCTTGGTAGATTGCATGTTTCTAGAAGTTTATCCATTTCTTCAAGGTCATCCAGTTTGTTGGAGTATAATTGTTTATAATTGTCTCAGCATCATTTTCATTTCTGTGGCATCAGTTTATATCTTTTCTTTCATTTCTGATTTTGTTTATTCTAATCTTCTCTTTTTCTGGGTCAGTTTAGCTAAAAGTTTGTCAAATTTTTTTTTAAAAACAACTCTTAGCTGTGTTGACTTCTGTTGTTTTTCTATTTTCCATTTCTGCTCTAACCTTTGGTATTTCTTTCCTTCTGCCAACTTTAGGCTTAGTTTGTTCTTACAATTATCTGAGTTGTAAAATTGGGTTATATATTTGAGATTTTTGTTTCTTTTCTACTGCATATCTTTATCCCTATAAACTTCCTTCTTAGTACTGCTTTTGCCATATCCCATACATTTTATTATGCTGCATTTTTTTACTAAAAATTATTCACTTTTATTAATTAGCATATTTAACACATAGTTGAAATAAAACCTTTTACAATCCACTGTGTGATCCTTGATTAAAATACAAATTACAAGTGTAGAGAAAGATATTTACTTTTCTGATACAATGACCTGAGAATTGTGACTTCTGTGGTCTACAAAACAGAGGCTAGGAATCACTTAGTAAATTGACAAACCCTAATTATATGATTTTTTCAGGAAGGGTTTCCCATACATTTCTAGGTTATCACAGAAGATGTCTTTATTTCAATGTTGTCAACTAATATCCATGACTTCTGTTGATATTATAGATATGTCAATATCTTAGTTAGCCATCACTGAGTTCTTACAAATCAAGTGATATAACTACTGAAAATTTAGAACAAACNGGTTTCCCATACATTTCTAGGTTATCACAGAAGATGTTTTGATTTCAATGCTGTCAACTAATATCCATGACTTCTGTTGATATTATAGATACGTCAATATTTTAGTTAACCGTCACTGAGTTCTTACAAATCAAGTGATATAACTGCTGAAAATTTAGAACAAACCCCTGTCTTACTTTAATACATGGAAAGAGTCCATCGTCACTTACATGACGTGACCTACAGGGATATTTGACATCAATGACAAACACCTCCATTTAGATGTTCATCGTACATTTTACATTACTGTGCCTTTAATCTTCTAATGGAGATTAGATATAAATGGTTCCAACACAATATAGAAGGTCTTCTCTCATCTTTGAGGTAGCAACCATCAGAAAAAGTTTGAATACACACTAGAAACAAAGCCTAGCATGGAGTATTTGAGAACTGAATTACTTTCATTTTGGTTTTCAAATAATCTCAAATCATGTCAGTCTAAACAAGGATACAATGCTAATTGCAACTTCTTAAACACCAACCGTTCATCTCATGATCCACACTAACATCAATTTTCTATGTGTTTTAACTATGGATTACTCTCTGCAGTAATTCTCCTTCAGAGTAACTTCAGAAAACAGAAGTGAGGAAATGCCTTCTCTTTAGCCGTCTCTGATATTTACTTAGATTTGAGTTTTGATGAAATACTTTTCTACATATTTATTACATCATTCCCATGTGTTTCTTGTATAAACTCTCATGTTTTCTGGTATATGTTTAGGACAAATCTCTTCCATGTCTAGTGAGATGACCACTCTGATTAAAGCCTTTGCCACATTCCTTTCATTTGTAAGGTTTCTTTTCAGTATGAATTCTTTGATGTTTATGAAAACTTGAGCTCTGACGAAAGGCTTTGCCACATTCTTTACCTGTATAAGGTTTCTCTCCAGTATGAATTCGCTGATGTTGAGTAAGGCTTGAACTTTGGGTAAAGGCTTTGCCACATTCCTTCCATTTATAAGGTTTCTCGCCAGTATGGATTCGGCGATGTGGAATAAGGCTCATAATTTTGATAAATCTTTTGCCACAGTCCTTACATTTATAAGGCTTTTCTCTAGAATGAATTACCTGATGTTCAGTAAGACTTGAGCAGCAAGTAATGACTTCACTGCATTTGTTAAACTGGTCGGACTTCCCAGTATGAAGTCGCTGCTGCTGATGAAGACTTGAATTCTGTTTAAAGGCTTTGCCACACTTTGTACATTTATAAGGCCTCTCTTCAGTGTGAACTCGCTGATGTCTAGTAAGACTTGAGCTACAGTTAAAGGCTTTGTCACATGCCTTACATTTATAAGGTTTCTGGCCAGTATGGATTTGTTGATGTTGTGTAAGATCAGTGCCACGCATAAAGCCTTTACCACACTCTGTATATTTGAAAGGTTTTCTTCCTGAATGGATTTTCCTATGTCTAGTTAGATTGGATGAGTAAGTAAAGACTTTCCCACATATATCACACTTCTTCTCTCTCTGTGGATTCTGAATCTTCTGCTGTCGAGTAAGATCTGAAGATGGATCAGAAACTCTCCGGAGTGCCCCAAGTGATTCTCTCCTGCTGTTCCCCTTGCAATCTCCATGCATGGTCGCTATGCCTTGCAAAACTGAGGAAATCGAGGACAATCGGCTCACAGCTGGGCGAAAGGACGCCAAATCTGGGTGTATTGCTGTTGTCTCCATTCTCCTTACATCCTGAGGATCCCTCATTTTCTCCAGAAAGATGACCAGGTCCGGCTTAGAGACTACGAGACCTGAGAAGCTGCCATTTCCTCCTCTTCTTCCTCCTGCTCTGTGTCTTCTCTGGGGATATTATGTTGCAAACTCATAACTACATGTTGAGAAAATATCTTTCCTGCACGCTCGTTGCAGACCACCCCTGCGAGCTCTTCTCCTTTCTTCCTGCGTTACAGGGAGCAGGCCGCAGAACAATTCATGAGAAACAATAATGGACTCGCCAACTGGGCTACCAGACCCAGGCTCTGAGGGTTTCTGAAATAACGCAGGAGGAAGAGACGCATTTAAGAGCCTGGAGATGCAGCCTCACACTCAGCACTCAGGAGACCTCAGAAAGGTATGCTGCATTTTTTTTCTTGAGCGATTTTAAAATTTCCCTTTTGATTTCTTCTTTATTCCAATGTACAAGAGTGTGTTGTTTAATTTCCACCTACGATAGATTTTCCAGTTTCCTGTTACTGGTTTTCATTGTAGTTGGAAAGACATTTGCTATGATTTCAATCTTCTTAAATTTGTTAAGACTTGTTTTGTGACCTAACATGTGATCTCTTCTAGAAGCACTCCATGTGTGGTTGAGAAGAATATATATTTTGTTGCTATTTGTTGGAACATTGTATATATGCCTTTAGGCCCATTTGACCTTTAGTGTTGCTCAAGTCTGTTTCCTCATTAATTTTCTGTTTGGATATTTTATCCCTTATTGAAAGTGAGCTGCTGTCTATTTCTCTCTTCAGTTCTGTCAATGTTTGTTTTATGTATTTAGGTATATCCACTTCTGATGTTATGTTAATATATTGTTATATTTTCTTGTGAAGAAGATATATCATTGTATAACGATATAATAATATATCTTTTATCATTGTATGATGTTTTATCTTTGTCTCTTTAGACAATTTTCAACTTAAAGTTTATTTTGTCTGATATAATTATGCCCACTCTTGCTTTTCTTTGGTTGCCATTTGCGCATAATATGTTTTCCATCCTTTCATTTTCAGCCCACAAATGTCCTTAAATGTAGAATTGTAAACAGCACAGAATTAGATTTTGTTTGTTGCTTTTAAATTAATTAAGCCATTCTATGTCTTTTGATTGGAGAGTTTAATCCATTTATAGTTAAAGCACTTTGTTAGTTTTTTTTCTGTCTTTTCTCTTAGTCTTCTCAGGCTGTTATTAAAATGTGTCACAGACTGGGTAGCTTGTATACAGCAGGAATTTATTTGCAATTCTGAAACCTGAGAAGTTCAAAGCCCATCTCCTGGCAGGTCAATTCTTCCATATTAATGATGTCACTCTTCTAATTTACAAATGATTTCCCATCACTTGTATTAGTTAAGGTTCTTCAGAGAATTAAAACCCTCAGAAAAAAATATAATTATAATAAAAATTATGCATATAATTTTTTTCTTTTAAGAAAATGTCTTACAGGATTGTAGGGGGAAGTTTTAAATCTGTTTGGCAGGTTATTGTACTGAAAACTCAGGTAAGAATGCAGTCTTGAGTCTAAGCTCAGTAAAGTAGGTTAGAAGACTGGAAGCTCAGGCAGAGTTTCTATGTTACAGTCTTGGGGCATAATCACTTTTTCTCTGTGAAAAGTCTCAGTGTTTCTCTTAAGGCCTTCAAAGGACTGAACAAGTCCCATTTACCTTATTGAGGATAATTTCTTTTACTTAAAGGCAACTGGTTAGGTTAATCACATCTAAAAAATACCTTCTTTACATTACCTGGGCTAGTTTTGATCAACCAGCTGGATATCATAGCCTAGCCAAGTTGAGACATAAAATTAACCATCACAATGTCTTGCATTATGTAAATTGACTAACGTAGCCTCACAGACAACCAAAGATGTCAGGGTAGAAAAGGACATGGGATACTGCTAGTCTTCATTTTATAGCTAAGGAAAGTGAGGTACAGTGAAATGACTTAGTGGAGACAATATGAATTAGTGGATAGAAGTTGGGAGCCAGAAAGATATAATGAGCAGGTTCATCTTTTGTTAGCTGTATATATTGTTGGACAAGATATTAACCTCTCTCTGTCTCAGTTTTAACATCTGAAGTGAAGGGAAGTGTTAGTTGCTCAGTCATGTCTGACTCTTTGTGAACCCATGAACTATAGCTCTCCAGCCTCCCCTGTCCATGGAATTCTCCAGGCAAGAATACTGAGATAGGTGGCCATTCCCTTCTCTAGGAAATCTTCCTGACTGGGGGATTGAACCTAGATCTCTTTACTGTCTGAGTCACCAAGGAAGACTCTTTAACATCTATATAGTGGAAATTATCTACTACTCTTACAGTAACATTTTGTAAGAACAGTCCATTGCTTAATAAATGGAAATTAGCATTATCAATATTGACAACCACACAAACACTTAAAGGTAGCTTTCAACTTAAGAACTCAGCTCTGTAGCCAGGAGTATCGCATTCCTAGTTCTTCATTCTCTATCATAATTGTGCTGTCACTAATAATGTGAAATTATGTTAAATGTGATAGACTACCCACTCAACTGCATATACTTTGTATTCCATGCAGTCCTCACTTACTAAGACTGCAATAAAATCAGGGGATGTTTTATTGATTGCAAATTCTCATCAGGATTAGAAGATCCCAGAATTTTTTCCCATTACTGCTGAAAAGTGTTTGGAGGACTGTTCTGGTGAAGAGTCCTGGATCCATGTTGGTGAATTTCTGAGGTGTTGATCCAGGGCTCTTTGTTTTGTGGCTGTTGTGTTCTCATCATGGACACAGTTTTGCAAGCCTGAGGTTTGGAGATCATGGTGCTGTCGTCTCTGCTTCATGTCAGAGTGTCTGTTTTTGCTGCCTTGAGCCTCTGGCTCACCAGCTTAGCAGTTTCCCCATGCTTGCAGATGTTATGCAGAGAATACTTACATCGCCAGAGCCCGAACTAACCCTCGCTTGTGAAGAAATCTCTGTCCTTTGATCCTTTACTATGTTGTTGTTTCACAATGTCAAGAGCCTAAAAGCTTTGGTTTGAATGGTAGCCAAATGCACAGGCGTTCAGGACTAAGCTTGATCCTTAATCCACAAAATCAAAGGTTCTCCTCTCTCAGCCACAGGTCCTGCTTGTTACCTTATAAAACTGGATTACTGCTGTCACTGGAGCCCTGTCTTTTCCTTTTATCAGCCGATCTAAAAATTCCGCTGCAGGTGTGCCAATAAAATAGCGAGATGGTTCCCACTTCCTACAAACACAGCAGAAAAACTGTCAACTAAATCTGTCTTTAAAAGTCGCTTTTCTTCAAGCATTTTTGAAACTTACTTCTCAGAAATGTTTTAAAATGCCTTCTAGTGACAGTTTTAACAAAAGAGAAAAATTAGTGTTGTAACATTAGAGTCAGAGGACATTCTTCCAGGCTCTACAGTATTTTTTCCCTTCATTTCTCCATTTCTTCTTGGAGGATGGGAGGCAGAGGAAAGAAGCAGGGAGTCAAAGCTAAAGAGTCAGAAAAAAGCTGGGGAACTTGGATTGGGAACATAGGGTAATTCTTCTCAGACTTTACTGTGAATGGAAATCTTTTTGGATCATGTCAAAAGGCAGATTTATGAGGGTCTACATTTTGTAATTCAAATATAATTGATTTAGTTTATGCTGTACAGCAAAGTGATACAGCTATACATACACATACATTCTTTTTAAATAATTAGCCTATTTTAATTGGAGAATAATTACTTTACAGTATTGTAATGGGTTTTGCCATACATCAACATGAATCGGCCACAGGTATACATGTGTCCCCCGCAATACTGAACCCTGATCTCACATCCCTCCCCACCCATCCCTCTGGGTTGTCCCAGAGCACCAGCTTTGGGTGCCCTGCTTCAGGCATCAAACTTGCGCTGGTCATCTAATTTACATTCGGTAATGGACATGTTTAAAAGCTATTCTCTCAAATCATCCCACCCTCACCTTCTCTTGCAGGGTCCAAAAGTCTGTTCTCTACATCTGTGTTTCCTTTGTTGCCCTGCATGTAGGATCTTTGGTACCGCCTTTCTAAATTCCATAAATATGCATTAATATAAAGTATTTGTCTTTCTCTTTCTGATTTCACTCTGTATAATGGGTTCCAGGTTCATCCACCTCATTAGAACTGATTCAACTGCGTTCCTTTTTATAGCTGAGGAATATTCCATTGTGAATATGTACCACAGCTTTCTTATCCACTCATCTGCTGTTGGACATCTAGGTTGCTCCCACATCCTGGCTACTGTAAACAGTGCTGTGATGAACACTGGGGTACGTGTTTCTTTCAATTCTGGTTTCCTCGGTGTGTATGCCCAGCAGTAGGATTACTGGGTCGTATGGCAGTTCTATTCCCAGTTTTTTAGGGAATCTCCACACTGTTGTCTATAGTGGCTGTATTAGTTTGCATTCCCAGTATACAGTAGTGTAAGAAGGTTCCCTTTTCTCTACACCCTCTCCAGCATTTATTGTTTATAGATTTTTTGATGATGGCCATTTGGAGCAGTGTGAGAAGATATCTCATTGTGGTTTTGATTTGCATTTCTCTAATAATGAGTGAATTTGAGCATCTTTTCATGTGTTTATTAGCCATCTATATGTCATCTTTGGACAAATGTCTGTTTAGGTCTTTTCCCCACTTTTGGATTGGGTTCTTCTTTTTTTGATATTCTTTTCTATTATGGTTTATCATAGGATATTGAATATAGTTCTTGTGCTATACAGTAAGACCTTGTTTATCTACCCTATATAAAATAGCTTACATCTGCTAACCCCAACCTCCCACTCCATCCTCCCCCAACATGCCTTGTGTTTTAAGTAAAAAGAATGGGGAGAGGAGGTGAAGGACTAAGCCACCCTATTTTGTTAAAAGACTCCATTTCTGAGGAAAGAGTCTTTGAAAATCCCCTGACCTCACCCCACCACCTGTGAGCAGATCAGATCCCAGATTAGGATCTCCTAACTTTACCTACAGGACTTATAACCTGCCCGGAAATTCAAATTAAGCAATTAAGTCTGGGAAATGGGAACCAATCAGAACCCAACACCTAACCAATTAGACGTCTACCCTATATAAGCAATGAAACCCAGAGTTCGAGGCTCCTCCCTACAGCC
>SJYA01007755.1:0-17344 GCA_006410615.1 Neotragus moschatus | reverse complement strand
TTCTCACTCTGAGCACCTACCAGCCTGGGCTCTGTGCAGATCTGCCCCTGGCACACACAGTCTGGAGGGGACGGTCAGAGAGCAAGTGACCAGACAAAGGGGCCTATGCCCCGAAGGGGTGGAGACAGGCCATGGCGAGAACAAGGGGCTTCCCTGAGACAGGGGTGCATGGTGCTCAGGACAGGCGTCCTGTAGTGGGCGGCCTCTGTTGGCGGGCTGGGGGGCTTCAGAGGGGCTGCATGGAGTGCATTGCTGTGGACATCTGTTATCTGGTTAGAGCCAGGCTGCAGAAGCTGCAGGTGGAAACCAAGTGGCCGCCAGAGACCCCTGGGGCCTGGGCCCCACTAACACCTGTCCCCAGGACCCCTGTGAGACCCCCACCTTCAGTGCCACCACTCAGCTCCCAGATGGCCTCCAAGTCCCTAGAGAATCAATGGAAGTGAGACAACTGTCCTGGGAACTCCAGGCTGACATCAGATGATGGAGCTCGGGGCACAGGGGGTGACGGAGGCTGCATCCAAGTCCAGTTCAGCCCACGAGCCAAGAGCTCAGCCCACTTGCCTATCTTGAGTCTGACTGTCCAGAGCACTGTGTTCTTCCAAGCCCACCAAGCCCCGATGTGTCCATCTGCACCAGACTCTTCACCGCTTGTTGGCAGTGACCCCTGACCTCCTCCAAGGCCCAGCACAACATGAAATTCAGACTCCTTGTTCACAAATGGTTAACAATTTCTGAACAGTGACAGCTGAGCCTCCAACCAAGAGTGGATCAACAAGCCCTCTTGACAGCCTCATGAAGATGAAAAGAGCAATGTTGTGGCCAAATTTTGCCCATGTTAAAGAAAAAGGAGCCCATGACACTTGCTAAGGTGCTAAAGGCCTTCCCAAGGGGCGCTAGTGGTAAAGAATCCCCCTGGCAAAGTAGGAGACACAAGAGAGGCGGGTTCGATCCTTGCATCAGGAAGATCCCCTGGAGAGGAGGATGGAACCCTACTTCAATATTCTTGCCTGGAGAATCCCATGGACAGGGGAGCCTGACAGGCTAGTCCATGAAGTTGCAGAGTCGGACAGGACTGAAGTGACTTGGCAAGGGACTACACTTGGTGGGGGAGACCCTGCAGTGGGGTTTGCAGGAGGGGAGAGAGGTCCAGCTCAACTCTGAATACAACCTGGAAAGTGGGAGTTGACGGCCAAGGAGCAAGGTGGGGCCAGTGGATGGAGATTTCAAAGAGTAAACACTGGGGCCTGGGGATATGGCTAAGCCCCTCAACAGGACCCCTACTGAGGGCAGGCCAGGTGATCAGTATGAAGGCTGAAGAAGAAAAAGAGATCAGATGTTCAGAAAGCTCAGAGTCCAAGAAAGGGGGTTCCCACAAACTGACTTGGACTTGTAAGGATCAAAGACAGAGGCCAAGGTCAGAGGCCAAGGTTGTTTGAGCTGCCTGTCTGTGGCACTTTGTCACAGTTGCCCAGGAAAGGAGTCCAGGAACAGGATGTACAAATGTAGCCGCTGCCCAGTGCCACTCACCCGCTGGGCAGACACATGCCGCAGGGGGTTATGTAGCCAGCCGCCACTCACTGCCAGAGGAGCAAGACCAACTTCCAGCCCCTCAGGAAGATGGACAGGAGCAGCAGGTGGACAGGAGCCTCTGAGGAGCAAAGCACAGGGGCTGTAGAAGTGCAGGGCCCACTCCCGACGCCCGTTCTCTCCTGTCCTCTAAGCATAAGTCACTGTGTGAACACAGTGCCACCAACCCAGGCTCCTGACAGCAGGAACGGCCCCTCCCCACCTCCTCCTCCCCACGAGCTCCCTGCACGCACACCATGGACGGACAGACAGACGACACTCGGGACTGCTGTGTGCCTCTCACCGCACCCCACCCCGTGCTCAAGTACGGAGTGACATTACCTGAACTTGAGGAAAGTGACATGGGTGCAATGGAGGCCACCAGGCCACCAATGGGAGCAGCAAGCCCCCAAGGGAGAGTCTTCATGGACCTGTCCACAGAGGGATTCTGATGAGGCGGGGGTCTCCAGAGCCCAGGATGAGACCCAGTGGCCGGGGGGCTGCAGTGGGCTGAGAGGAGGGCTGGTCACGTCCATGCTCAGCAGCTGTGGGGGTCCTTGGAGGATGTGGACAATGATGGGCAGGGTGTCTGTGACATCTGGGTCCACCCTGGTCAGTCCCCTGACATGTCCCTCCACCATTGCCACTGTCCCCACTGTGTCAACCCCCCAGTGCCACCCACACCGTGCCACCCCCACTGGCTTTTGCAGCCTCCATCCAGCCCTGCTTCATCCTATGGGTGGGGGGCAGGGGCAGGGATGGCAGCTGGGCTCCATGGGGAAGAAAGAGCTCTCAGACAGGCAGGGCACCCCTACTAGTCAGAAAGCCCTCGCTCCATCCCTCCCCTGGTCCATTCCATGCCCCCCCCCCACGGGCCCTGCTCACTCCCCCCATCAGCCACCCAAGCCTGGTCTCTAGTCCCTCCTCCCCTGGGTCTTTCCCTGTCCACAAATGTGATCCAGTCTCCAGCTGGGCTGCTTCACATGTGGCCACGGCCTGGCATCACTGTCCACTGCCATCTGTCCCACTGCTGCCCGCACAGCCTGGCTGCCCCGGAACAGCTGCCCACTCGCTCATGTGACACTAGCGTCCTCCTCAGTGGCTCCCTGTGTGAATAAACAACTTCACCCTGTGACCTGGGGCAGCTACCCCCTACACCGAAAGGTGTCTGCCAGCCCCTCCCCAGCGCTGTCCCAGGTCAGCTACTCCCAGCCCCACCCCTACAGAGGCTGCCTAATGTGTGCCCAGGACAGAGGGGCTCTGGAGGGGCTCAGTGAGCCGCTAGACCCCCCAAAGTCCAAAGGTTGTGAGTCCCATGCTGGGATCCCCATTCCTGTTAGATAGGCAGACTGNCCCTCCCCAGCGCTGTCCCAGGTCAGCTACTCCCAGCCCCACCCCTACAGAGGCTGCCTAATGTGTGCCCAGGACAGAGGGGCTCTGGAGGGGCTCAGTGAGCCGCTAGACCCCCCAAAGTCCAAAGGTTGTGAGTCCCATGCTGGGATCCCCATTCCTGTTAGATAGGCAGACTGCTCCCTGCCTGCCCAACCCCGGGTGGCGACACAACCCACGAGTCCCAAGTCCACACACACCCAGTGCTGCCCCCCACTCACAGGGCACAGGAGGCCTGCGGTCACCCCCTTCCTCCCCAGGGCTCTGACCCCCATCAGGGCTTCTACCAAGGGGTCCCTGCAGGTGAGGGGTGTGACAGCCCTGCCATCTCCTCACAGCAGCAGTGACCCAGAAGCTGTGCCAGGGCCTGGGGATGAATGTGGCTGAGAACTAGAGAGTCCCAGGTCCCCAGGGGCTGCTCTAGAGGGGAGACAGAGGCCACCAGGAAAGAGCTCCATTCTGACGAGCTCTCTTCCGGGGGCAGGTGTGGTGAGCAGCATACGCAGGGCCGTCCCCCACGGCCCGCAGCACCACCACCCCTGGCCTGGCGTCTGTCCCAGATGCCCAGGCTCCCGGCCCCCCCCCCACGCTGGCCCCCAGGCCCCGTCTTGTGTCCTGCTTCTAAGGTCACCCTCCTCTTGTGAATGACCTGCCACCAAAATGTCCCCTAGTGCTCAGCCTATAGAAGAGTCACAGTGAGGGTTTCCCGAATAAATGACCCTCTGGATAAAAGAGTGAGGAGGTGGCTTTGAAGCTGAGACTTCCCATGGGTGAGAAAAGAGACAGGCAAAGTACCAAGGGGAACCCCGAGCAGAGGGAGCAGCCCGTGCAAAGGCCCTGAGGTGGGGATGGGCTGGGCCCTTTGAGGGGCAGAGGTTGCAGGGGCCAGGCAGAGGTGGGCAGAGCCAGACCAGTAGGGCAGGGGCTGTGCCGGGGGCTCCCGCAGAGGGGGAGCAGAGGGACTCCCGCTCCCAGTGGCATTCTGGCACCCTCTTTCCCATACAGCCAGCTCAGCCTGCATGATGGGCACGAGAAACAGACCCTCCAAAACAAGCACACTGCACCGGAAGTCATGTCAAGCACACAGAAGTGACTTTACTTTCAGACAGGGTGCTGATCAGCTGAGTGTTGATGGCAAGTGGAGCATCTCAGATCCTGGCCCTAACCTTCCCCTCCATCCCTTTCAGAGCTGGTGGTTGCAAATGTGAAGTCTGCTCCGGCAGAGTCCACAGGTGCCTCCCCTGCCCCTCCCATGCTGCCTGCAGCCCAGTCTGGGTCAGCCTGGCATCCAGATCAGGAGGGGAAGGTGGGCGCCTCGGCCAGCGGGCGGGACATGCTCTGGATGGCCCACTGCAGGATGCCGTCAAAGGAGTGCTGCGGAAGCAGAGAGCGGGCTCAGGGCCTGGCTGGAGCCTCAGCGGGCAGCTGTGCCTGCCTGGCCCACAACTCGTCCGCCCTGGCCTTCAGGGCCACCTGAGTCATCAACATCCGACCCAGCCATCCTACTCAGAGGTGAGGACGTTGAGGCCTGAGGCCCCACCGTACACGTCCACTCCTCCGAGCATCCCTTAAGCCTGGGCATGGCCACCACGGCTGTTCGGCTCCTCGTGGCTTCTTCCCGGGTGACTGGCAGAGCCAGCTCCTTCCCTCCCTCCACTCAGCTCTTTGGGCCTGCCTGGTGCTCCAGCAGAACTGGGAGAGCCGCGGGAATGCCCAATATTCCAACAGAACAAGGTGGTCTGCTCCAGAAGGGCCTGTGCGTCTGCCCCGTGTTCTCTTATATCAGCACCTCGGGTCACCCTGGCCTCCAGGGGCCCTGGGCTCTCTAAAGACATCTGTAGTGCCTGGGACCTGCCCGTGCCCAGCCCATCACAGAAGGCAGGGACTCCGTGGTCAGCTGGGATCCCTAAGTGCCACACCAGGGTCCTAAGGAGGACACACGCTGGCCACCTGAGGCCTGGGGGTGGCTGGAGAAATTTGACCTTTCCTAAAAGCCACCTTTTCTTCCCAGTTATTCTAGCTGCCCATCATCAGGCGGAGAAGCCTGCGCTGAGAGCAGTGAGTGAGGGATCTGCAGGGTCGAGAGCGCCCAGACCCCACCTGCACCTGGGGAAAGTCCCGGCCTCCACGTCAGGCTTCAGCAGCCCTGGCGCCAGATTCTGCACCACCAGCCTTTCAGGGGCCTGGGCCTGGGACCTCCAGCAAGGCTGGGAAGGGAGCAGCTCGGGGCCCCCTCTGGCTTGTTTGTGCATGGAGGGGCCAGCACCATCTGGCAGTGGGGGCCCGTGGAATGCCATGGACCCGGAATAGGGATGCTGACTGCTTCAGAGGCTGTGGAGGAAGAGGAGGAGGGGAGGAGGAGGGGGCTGGGTGACTCGTTACCTCACTCAGGAGGGACTCCAGGTCGTCCCTGTGCAGAACCGCCTCATGACCAGCAGAATCGTCCCCCACCTGGATGCCAGAAAGGTAGGAGGTCAAAGATCAACCCAACTCCCACACCCCTGCTGGGGTCATCACCACAGAAGCAGGACTCTCTACAGAGGGGGCAGGGCTGTGGGCAGTGGCCATCCCAGGGCAGTGGGTGCTGTGTACTTCTCCAGGTGGGACTCTGGGAACTGAATTCTAACATCCAGCTCCTGGGGGTGGGGCAGAGATGGAGTGAGCATGAGTGAGGTGGGGCCTGCCCACCCAGGGCCCTGCCACCCCTCTGAAGTGGCTGCCCAAGGCCCCGGGGACCTGCCTGCCTCCACAGCTCTGGGGGAAGAGGCAGCTGGCAGGACCCCTGTCACCAATGAGAATCCTGAAGCCCAGAGAGGAAGGGTCTGATCCTGCCCTGCTCCGGGCGAGGGGCCAGAGCAGGAGATGAGGCACACTCCCCCATCACAGGTTAGGAGGGGGACAGGCCATACTAAGTGGAACCATAAGACAATGCCCGGTTTGCAGCTGCAAACAGCCACTTGTTCTGGCCCCTGGAGGGGCCACCAGCCTGGCATGGCTCAGCATGGACAGCAGACGGCTGGGGGTGAGGCGAGACTTCCAGAAGGAATGGGGCACCAGCAGGTGGGGGCCCTCTGTGCCCAGTGTCCCAGAGCCCCATCGCCCACAGAGTGTAAGGAGGGAAGAGATGGAGGCGGGGCTGGGAGGGGGGATGGACCTCGGACAGGGGTGGGACATCACCAACCAGGGGCCCCCCTAGGATTCTTCCGGAGCAGGGATGGGGTCAGGAAGTCCCTGCTGGGGGCTGGAGGCTTCTGATGGGAGAAACTTGTGGTGGTAGTGGTGGTGGTGGGGGTACCCAGGTTCTGAGGGATCCCTGGGAAGTAAGGTTCAATGAGGCTAGAGTTACTCCTCCCGAGGTCCCGGGGTCCCAGGCTGCTGGAGGACTGAGGAGATGACACGGGTATGGGGGGAGTCACACTGCTTACCTGTGTGTGCCTGCTTGCTTATTCCTGGCGGGGAGCCTCCTTCCTGCTCTCCCCGCCCCACCCCCACCCCAGGATGGTGCTCTTGGCACAGGGCACTCCGGGGGTCGGGGATGGGCTCAGGGAAGCTGGGGGTCGGATGCCGGGGGTTAGGGGAGCCTTGAGCCTGGGTTAATCGTGAGCCAGGCCTGCAACACAGCCACTGTTGCTCAGGAGGGTATCCTTTTTTAAAAAAAGTATTTATTTGGCTGTGCTAGGTCTTAGTTTCCACATCCAATCCCCTGACCAGGGATGGAGCTCTGGCCCCCTGCTTTGGGAGCACAGAGTCTTAGCCACTGGACCACCAGGGAAGTCCCAGGAGGGTTTCCTTTCTAGGTAGATTCAAGTTAAACAGGAATCGATTTAAACAAAAATACCATACATACATAACCGTCAGGCGGTTGGTGCTCACTGCCAAGCTGGCCCCCGGGCCTCCGCTGGCGAAGTGTCCACCACCCCCAGCCCCTGGCGTCCCTCCCCTCACCTGCGCCCCAGGGCCGACGGCGCCGGCGGTGAGCTTGGGGGTCGCGGGAGCCGGGCGGGCGGGGCTCGCGGCGGGAGCCCCCTCCCCAGGGGCCGGGGCGGCGTCTCCGGAGCAGGCTCTGCAGCGCAGGGCGGCCCTGGCGAGCGGAGGAGAGGCTTCGGGCTCCCCGGTTGGGGCCAGGCTGGGAGCGCCCTCTGGGGACCCAGCTCTCGAAGAGTCTTAGTGGGGAGTGCCGGCCCTCCGCCTCCCCTTCCCGAGCCCCGCACTCACCCCGGCCGAGCGGCGCTGCCGGGGAAGTGGCAGCGCCAGTGGAAGGCGGCCGCGCAGTGTGTGCATCGCAGAGCGTCCGCGCCATCCCCGCACACCCCACAGCGCGCGCCCGGCACCGGGCCCTGTGGACCGACAGACCACGGCGGGGTGACCGAGGACCTAGGCGAGGCAGGGGTTGGGTGGGGTGGGGTGGGGAAGTGGCGGTGGCCTGAGCGTCTCGCGTTCAGGACCGCCGGGACCCCGCCGGGGCTGAACGGCTGGGAGGGGCGCACGGGGTTGGGGAGTAGGTCCGAGATCCAGACCAGGAGAGGTCGAAGGCACTCCAGCACCTATGGGCTGCGGCTTGGAGAAACCAGGTGCCCCATCTCCATCCTCCTTGGTGGGCCTAGGCCCCCTCCAGGGCTGGTCAAGAGGTCCCTGGAGGCCGTGCTCCAAAGGATGCAGGAGGGACTGGGAGACCTGGGACTACCAGGCGCCAGGTCCCAGGTAGACTGTGAACTACCTGCTTTATTATTCTGCCCTTGTTGGGTGGAGGGGGCAGTGCAGGAGGCCGGGGATGGAGGTTGGTTTCAAGAGCAAGGAGAGAATGATCACCCCGGCTGGAATCCCTCCAGGAGCCCTCTTCCCCCCACCCTCTCCCAACAGCCCCCACCTTGTTCTGGGTAATCTCACAGCCCCCACAACCTCTGCACCTCCCTTCAGCTTCTTCCCACCTGCCCTCCCCGTGGCTGGCCTGGCTGCTCCCAAAAGCTCCACACCCACCTGTCTGACTCCTACCTCCTTACCCCTGCTAGCCCATCACTGTCCTATTTCAGGTTCACCTGGCTGCCCCAGTGGACCCTGGGCTCCCTGACCCCAGCACCCTCTCACCTGCTGCCCCTCAGGGCCCACACACAGTAAGGGGCGGAGGGCAGAAGGGTCGAGCACCGGCAGGGGAGCTGCAGAGGGCGGGGCCAGCAGGTGCTTGTAGGTGACAGCAGCATCCGTCCCAGGGGGCAGCTCCCTGGGCAGTGCCCTCGCCTCTTCCCCTGACCTCAGACCCAGGAAGGCCTGGAAGCAGAGGGTCAGCTCTCAGAGGGGCGGCAGGGGTCTTGCCTGGAACCAAGGGGTTAATGAGCATGGGGAGCCTGGGGCCCACACTGGGTGGGGAAAGTTGAGGCATAGTGCCTGGGTCTGTGCCCCCTGGCCCTCTCCCCACCAGAAGGCAGTGCCCCGTGGCCCTCGGAGGCTGTCAGAGTAAACACTCTGGGGCAAGTGTCATGTGCCTCATGCCTTTGTGGCGACAGAACGCTTACACCGTTTTGGAGAATGTTATCTGTGATCGAGGTGTATCCCCTGTGTCGGCTGACAGCTGAGGGCCCAGAACCAGTGTATTGAGAAACCGATCCTCATAAGGGCCACTTCCCAATGGGCTGCACCCCCATGGCCCCACCAGAAGGAGAAGGTCGGACTGATGGGGCCGGGCCAGGGTAAGGGTGCCTGGCTTTATGGCTGGGGCAGGTCCAACCCACAAAAGTGGCTGGGAGGCAGGGAGTAAGTAGACAGCGGGGCCGGGAGTGGTCTGGGCATACCGGGGTCTCGGCGGGCAGCTCCTGGGGCCGGGCCTGCTCTGCCCGGGGCAGGTCCCGCTGGGCTGTTGTTCCCTGAACACAGTTGGAGCACCTCCAGGTCCCGCTGGTCACCAGCCAGGGACATGTGGGGCAGGACAGAGGGGACAGTAGACTCCCATACTGGCAGCGCAGGGGAGGCCTGACAGCTCCTCCAGGTCACCCACCCTCATGGTTCCCAGAGGGGGAACCCAGGCCCAGCAGGAAAGTGGGTGGAGACCAGGGGAAGGGCCTGCCCACTTGTCAGCAGGAGAGCCTGAGGGGCCAGGATCGCTAGCCCTGGTGGGATGGCCTTCACCAGCATGGCACATCCCTTGAGTGCTTCTCTGATAAGCCCCGAGATTTCCTGACACCTGGGAACCAGCAGTGGCCTTTGCCTGTGTTTGGCTCCCACGGACCCTGCCTTGCAGGTGGGGCCTCCGAGGCTGGCATAGTTACACCCTTGGGACCCTCCCCCAATTCCTTGGGGGGACGGTGCCCAGCAGAAAGGGAGCCGGTCAGGGGCAGGAAGGAGGAGAATGGAAGGGCAGTGTTGAGCAGAGCCAAGGGATGACCGCGGCCAGAGATGTGATCTGGTCAAGGTCGTGCGGTGAGTGGGGCAGGGTCAGGTGCAGAATGCCAACCTCATGCTCCTCCCCACAGAGCGGGCTGCCCTGACCTATGCAAGCTGATGGCAGAGGGACGCGCCCTCCCCGTGGGCCAGGACAGGGGGCCTTGTGCCAGGCAGAGGATGGGGAACCCCCTGGCCCTTGGGGAGCAGCTCTGTGGCTTCCGTACTTCCCAACCTGACTTGGAGTCAGACTCTGCTTAGGGCTCAGGGTCAGCTGCTCAGGGGAGCTGACCTCCTTGTCTTGGGTCTCAGGGACCCCCAGGCCAGGCTGGAGGGACAGCATGGCCACGCGGGGAGGTGGGGTGGGAAGATCCCAGGCCCCAGAGCCACCACCCAGAGACCTGAACCAAGGCCCCTCCCAGGCTGGCCTCACCATCCACTGGTGAAGCAACGGGACTTCTGGGTGGGGGGTGGGGGAGAGAAGGGGAGGCAGAGGCTCACCTGGGGATCTCGCTGAGTGGCGGGGTCAGGCAGGCCAGGTGGAAGGCACGAGGGCAGCCATCACAACAGAGCAGCTCCCCACCGTCCCGGCAGGCTGCACACTCGTCCTCATTCTTCTGACAAGAGACACGTGTGTCTGGAAGACCCAGGATGGGGCGGCCCTCCCAGAGACCCCACCCCACAGTAGTCCCCCAGGGGCACTCAAGTCCCCTGGCCCACTCTCAACTGAAATCCTGCCCTGACTGCCTGCTCCCTGGGGCACCCCACGACCCCACCATCTCTGAGACTCTAGCCCCCAACACCCTCTCTTGGGAAGAAAGAACAGTCTTTAAGAAAGTCTGGCTTCCCGTGGGTGCCTGTGCTCCAGGCCCTGAGGCTGCAGGCCCATCCCCGTGCAGCCCCTTCCTCACAGGGCAGTGGAGGGCAGGCCCAACCGTGTTCCCCTTGGCCCTGGGCACCCGCTGTCCCCTCTGCCTAAGGCTGGCTGGCACCCTTGGCTGGATGCGCCCACCGTGCCTCCTTGAGCGTCATCTTCGGAAGCCCCCCTCCCCTGCCCCGGGATGACAGGCCTGGACGGCTGTGCAGAGCAATGAGCACACTGACTGCAGTGATGCCCCACCCCCGGGCCCCGCCAGCCTCGGAGCTCCTGGGAGCAGACACAGCACCGGGTGGAGGTGTCAGGTTCTAGAGCTGGTTCCGCCTTGTTCAGAACCAGTGCGAGGAACCCAAGAGCGTCTACGGCTTCCAGCAGGGGCCACCGTCCCACCTAAGGGCCCAACTACGAGTGCGGGACAGTGGGCACCTGGGCCCAGGAGGACTCACTTGCTCTGACTTGTGTGACTTTTTACAGTTGTGTATTATCGGGAAAATATATATATATGCAATTAAAATAAAGAACTCCACACTGAGAGCAGAAGTTTGGCTCTCGACCCCCAGTTCCTGGACGAGTGACAGAAACCACCACCCCCTCAGATCCTGGAATGCTCCGGTCTCTACCTGGTGCAGCTGGGGCTCGCTGGGGAGGGCAGGAGGGGCTGGGGCCCTGTCCCGTGGGCCAGCCCTGGAGTCACCTCCACCCTGCAGGGAGATGTGGGCGGGTCAGCAACAGGACAGAGAAGGCGGGAGAAGCCGACCCCAGCCCCCAGCAGAGCACCTGACCCAAGGTGACCCCACTGTCCCTCGAGTGCTGGAGGAGGGTACTGAGGGCCAGGCTTCCCCGGGGTGGTCTCTGCAGTGCTTACAGGGGCAGGGGCCTGGGTTCCCTTGGCTCGGACCAGGGTCTTCAGGCTGCTGCTGCGGGTCTTGTTCTTTCCCCCAGCGGGGTCTTCAAACTTGTTGGGCGTGTAAAACTCCCCCCCAACCTGGATGCACTTCTTGGAGCCACCTGGGGGGAGATGGGGGGGCCTGGCAGGGAGGCTCTACAGTGTGCTGTTCCTCCCCCAACCCTACGCCCAGTCAGCTCTGGGGCCAGGGTCCTGGGCACAGGTAGGGTTCTCCGCTGGGGGAAGGAAGCGTCTCCCAAATTCACATCCACTTGGAACCTCAGAAGCAACCTTATGTGGAAGTCAGGTCTTTGTAGATGTTAAGACGGACTCACACTGGACCCCACGTCCAAGGACAGGGCAGAGGGAAAGCAGAGACACAGGGAGGAAGCAGAGGCTGAAGTGATGACACCCCCAGCCAGGGCACAGGGGTGGGGCGGCCACTCCAGGAGCTGCCGGAGCGGGGGAGGTCTGCCGTAGAGCCCTGCGAGGGGGCAAGTGTGGTCCTGCCCGCAGGGCGGTTTTAGAGTTGCTTGAAGCCACCTCGTTTGTGGCGATTTGTCGCCAACAGCCCTAGGAATCTACTGCAAGGACCAGCCCTGGAGCCTGGTGAGACTGGAGCCTGCAGCAGCTCCCAGGGTCCTCGCGTGCCCCGAGGGTGCCCAGCACAGGAAGTGGAGGAGGGAGGTGATGCGGTGGTGTGTCACGCAGGGCGGGGGTTGCACTCATGCCCCTTAGAGTCCAAGAGTTCCCCCTGCCCAGACCACCCCCTCCAGAGACAGCAGACCCACTGGGCGAGCAGGGCATGCCAGCTGCCTTGCCCATGTCCTGGCTGCTCCAGAGCCTCCCAGGAGCTTCGTGGGGACGTGGATGCGCTGGCAGCCTCTCCCAGTGCCACCTACCTGACTCAAACACTTGCTGGATAAGGATCCCCTCCACGGCCCCGCGGGCTCCTGGGACGTCCCCAGAGGACACAGCCACGGCTCTCTGGACCGAAGTGGACATGGTTTGAATTCCTAGGAAAGTGAGCATCGAAGTGGGCGGGGTGGGGGACAGTCATCAGTTGGGTGATGACCCCTGAGCACAGGCACTGGGGAGCCAGAGGGGTCTGGGCAACAGAATCCTTCCTTCTTTCCACTCAGGGCAGGCCAGACTCAGACAGACAGACAGCCTGCCTGTCAGTGCAGAGATGGCCGTGATGTGTGTGTGTGTGCACGTATGTGATATGGCCTGGTATATGGTGTGGGCTGGCTGAAGACAGCGGGCAGGAATGAACAGGGACCCTGGGACATGTCCCTGGACAGTGCTGGGAGGGAGAAGGGTCCCCAGGGCCTTCCCACAGGTTGGCACCAGCCGGCCCACAGGTTGGCACCAGCCAGCCACAGGAGGTCTCTAGGGTCCCAGGTTGTGTCCAGCCAAGGGACAAGGAGGATTCTCTGGAGGAAGCAGAGTCCAAGCTGGCCCTGATGGTCGGGGCATTTGGATGGGCACAGGTGGGGTGACCCCAGGCCAGCATGGTCCCAGCTCCCAGGATGGCCCCTGACCCCAGGACCTCAGGCCTGGCTCACCATTGCCCAGTGGGAGATGCTGTGGTTCTGCGTTGCTCTCAGGCTTCTTGGCGGGCTTGGCCTTGGTTTGGGAGCCTGTGTTGGCCGGATGAGGGGAGAACTGACAGCCTGGCCCTCTTTCCTCTGCTAGGCCAAGGCTGGGGGACAGGTGGGAGAGCGCCAGCAGGGGACTCCCAAACTCTGGTGGATCCCCTTGCTTTATCCAGCTCTGGTGTCCACATCAGGAGAAAGGAAGAACACCCATCTGCCTATCCAGGGGGGCTCAGGGGGCAGAATGGACTGCTGGGCTCACCCAGGTGTCCATGTCCCTGGAGGGACCTCTGCCAAGCTGGTCAAGTAGGAGGGACAGATGCTCCCGGAGCTGGTTGGGAGGGAGTGGTCAGGGAGGGGTGCAGTCTAGGGGCAGGATGTGTGGAACTCCCCAGGGGATCTGTGACCCCCACCAGCTCCTCAAATGGGGTACCTGGACTGGAGGTGCCCCTTGGGGAAGGGGCTGCTGGTGGGGCAGTCCGCGGCTCCTCTAGTGCCTTCCTCTTGGTGGGGGGCCTGGGCAGCAGCACAGTCGCCTTGGGACCGGCTGGGGGCCTCCTCCCCTTCCGGGACTGGCTGAGGTCCACATCTGTGGGGCACGTGCAGGGCCGAGGGCCGAGCTCAAGCCCAGAACTGACGCCTCATTCATGGAAGTGAGGCCTGCCCCTTGGTCTCTTAGAACCCAAGACGGTCTAGGCAACGTCAGGGGCTCCCTAAACACGCCATCCCTCCCCTCTTACAGTCCAGTTGGGGCCCAGAAGCTGACTCCAGCTGCCCCAGCCCCTCAGAGGGAGGCTGAGCTGGCCAGGACCCCAGCCCCCGGTGCCTCCCACCTTTGGGGAAAGTGTCCAGGATAGACTGCAGCCGGGCGTATCTCTCTAGGTTGTAGTCCTTGAAGAGAACTCTCCAGAAGTCCAGGATGGCACCGGCGTCCTGTGTCAGGAGCCACGAGAGGAGCGCGTGGAAGGCCTGTGGACAGCCCTCCTTCTCCTTCAGGCGCAGGGTCTCCTGGAGCAAAGGTGGAAGTGGGAGCCCTGCCCTGCCGCGTCCAGGCCCCACTTCCTGCCACCTCCACTGCGGGTTGGAGGGCGAATGCTGACCCCGAGGAGGCAGCTGTGTCCATCCCCTAGGCTTGGGCAGGTACAGGGATGGAGTGAGGGTGCTGGGATGACGTGGGGGGGCCAGCTGGGTTTCATCTTACCGGACGGGACTGCGCTCAGTTTAAAGGCGGCTGGGGGAGGGCAGGGAGGGCGCTGGGGGCGCAGTAACTTGTCCTGGAGACCACGCCCTCCGCTGGTGGGTGGGGCGTGGTCAGGCTGCGGCGTTAGGAGTTGGGACCCTTTGGCTCTGCGGCTTCGGGGAGCGGAGGGGTGTTGAGGGCAGAGAGTAGGGCGGGGCGGGGGAGGTCCCTCTGGAACGTGTCTTCCGAGACCCTGCCGGCTCCAGGGACCGGCGTTGGGGCAAGCCGTGTAGCGGCTCTGGGTCGCGGCCCACCTGGAACTTGTCCTCAGGGACCACGTCGTGGTCGGCCAGCGCGTGCAGCAGCGGGAAGGCGCTGTCCACGGCCACCGCGATCTCCGTGCGGTGCAGCCTCAGCAGGCGGCGCAGCGCCGCGTCCCCACCAGCCCGGGCCTCGCCCGCCATCGGGGACGCGGCGCTGGGGGCCCCCTCTCCCCGCCTGGGGTCTCGGGGCCTCAGGGCGCCGCTGGCCTTGTGGGGTGTCCGGGCCGTGTCTGCCTCCTGGTGCTTGCGCTCCGCCTGCGCCGGGGACACCTGGGCGGGCTCACCTGCTCGGGGAGAGAGAGCCCTGAGAGCTTCCTCCGGCCTCCTCGGGCTGGAGTCTGTTATACCTGCGTCTGCTGAGAGAGAGCAAGGGCCGCTCCGCCAATCAGGGCCCAGGCAGCTTCCTCAGGAGCCAGAAACTTCCCCATGACTGAGTTCCCCAAGGTCCCAGCCACCTGCCAGCGCCCTTGAACACCTCCGGAAGGCTGTTGACCTTTCCATCCGTGTTAAAGAAGCGTCTGGATTCAATTCCCCAAACGTGGTTCCAGCCAGCATCCCACGGGGCACTGTTCAAATGGGGGAAAGCAGTGCTGGGTGTCCTTCACCCAGCTGCTCCAGCAGCTGCCAGGGGCCAGCGCAGGAAGCCTCCAGGGAGCTGAACCGGGGCAGGGAGTGGGCACTGCTGCCTCCATAGCTGCTGCTCAGAATCCCTAGTCTGGGGCCGTAGGAAGGGTCCAATGAGGGGGTGCCCTGGGATATGACTTAGTGTGTCAGTGGGTTTAGTGCTGGGCATCACCTGGAAGCTGGGTGATGTGGGGCAAGTGTCTCTCCTTCTCTCATCTTTAAATGGACACTTTCCACTGGGAGTCCCCATCCTCTACCTCCTCTGAGTGTGTTGGGAGGTAAATCTTCTAGAAAGGTGACTAACTTGTCTGAGCATTAGCCATGGGAGCCCCTGCCTGCCTGGCTCACAGTCCAGGGAGGGGCACCCCAGGGTCTTCCTAGGGTAGGGGACAGAAGCTTCTGGGGGAAGTGAGGAAGGCTCCCTGGAGGATCGCACCAAGGGTCCCTGGTCCATGAGATGGGAACAGCATACCAGCAATGGGTGGACAGGGACAGAGGACCAGGGTGTCCACAGACCCTGAGCCCATGGTGGCCCAGCTAGCATGGTCTGGGTGAGGGGCAGGAACATGAGACATGGTGGGAAGGCCCATCCATGTGGTCAGGCTGCAGAGCCCAGGAGGCTTGTGGAGGAAGGCCAAATTGTGTTAGGGAGAAGAGTTGGACACCTGGGGACAGGTGAGTGGGGGGAAGCCTGGGGTCAGGGCCAGCAATGGGCTGGAGCCTGCCACATGGGGCAATGGGGAGACTCGTGACCAATTGGCTGGTGGTGTCCCCAAGACTTCTTATGTGTGTCAGCCTTCACGTTTTATACTAAGGTGAGGGCTCAGGGTGGGAGGATTGTGGGGCCCCCTCCTCCTGATGCAGGAGCCCTGCCTTGGTGTTCCCATCTCCAAGTCCTGGGCCATCGGGCTGCTCCAAGCCTGGGGAGTGGGTGTCAGAGGTGAGCTCCAACAGCCTGGGGTCGGGCTCAGGAGGCCATGGTGAGGGCAGAGTCTGTTCTCATCTCAGGGGCCAGAACTTGAGGGTGACTCTCTTGGGCTAGCTCTCCTATAGAATGTTCTGGGAACTGACCTGAGAGCAGGGCCCTGGTGCTGCCTACCTCCAGGGCATTGAGGCCAGTGGCTGCTGTGGGTGCGGACATGGAGGTGTGGGGCTTGGGTTCCCTGTCCTAAGTTGCCCCCAAATTCACACACAGAGGCACCAGGATGCCAGGGAGCCATATTTGTGGCCTTTCAGCATCATGGTCTTCCATCATCACTTTGCACCTGGTGGATTTTCTCCTTGGGGGGCTGAGTGGTCATCAGAGGATGCCTTAGCCACAAGCCAACTGTTCAAGGGAGATTTACAAACTGCCAAGAAGACCAAAGTCTTCACTTCACTTTTTAAAGCCCCGACACCCTTGCAGGTGGCTCTGCGTCGTCAGGCTGGCCTGACCGCTTTGGGCGTTGCCTGGCTGCTGGCTTGGAGGTTAGCACACGGGCTCCTGTAGAGTTTTGGACTTTCCTCTGTGCCGGGAGTTTCCACAGCAGCCCCTTACCTGCCAACAACCCAGAGCGACCTGGGGTATATGGAGGTGGCCTGTGCAACCACAGAAGGGCCCAGTGAGGGCCTATCCTGCCTTCAGCCAGGTCACTGCCCTGGAGGCCTGAGCCTCAGCTCCTCCTCCAGGCAGTGGCCCAGCGACTTGCCTGCCCCTGGTAGCGCATCTCTGAGGGACCAAGCTCAGGAGCTCTCCCTACATCTGGGTGATGCTACATAACAGACACCCCAGCCCCACCATGAACTGGCCCTGATCTGAGTGCCTGGCATCTGCCCTCATCTAATCTCAGAACTGCTCTGTTCAATCAGCACTGTTATCAGCCCCCATTCCATAGACTGGGAGACTGAGGCACAGAGAAATTAACCAGCTGTGTGCTCAGTCATGTTTGACTCTGTGACCCCATGGATGGTAGACCACCAGGCTCTTCTGTCCACGGAATTCTCCAGGCAAGAATACTGGAGTGGGCTGCCATGCCCTCCTCCAGGGGATCCTCCCGACCTAGGGATTGATCCCAGGGAATTTGACCAAAATCATACAACTAGTAGATGGCCTTGGGTGCATGGTGTCCAGCACTCAGGACTCAGCACTCAGGACACTTGTTGGGTGCCCAGGTTGCCAGGCCCTCTCAGTGCCCAACGAGGAGGAAGTGCTCCCTGTGTGACATGCCCAGAAGTCCGGGAGAAGGAGGTCCCATTGGTGGGAAGGGAACAGTAGGGACCCCTGCCCCCCGGCTGCTTGGCCTTGGCCCCTCAAGCAAGCCTGGACACTGCAATCTTCTCCTCTTGCCCCAGAGAGAAGCTTCAGTCTGTGTGTGTATTAGTCACTCAGTCATGTCTGACTCTTTGAGACCCCATGGACTGTAGCCTACCAGGCTCCTTGGTCCATGACATTTTCCAGGCAAGAATATTAGAGTTGGTTGCCATTTCCTTCTCCAGGGGATCTTCCCAACCCAGGGATCGAACCTGGGTCTTCTGTATTGCAGGCAGATT
>SJYA01007754.1:4605-17754 GCA_006410615.1 Neotragus moschatus | reverse complement strand
TGGTTGGATGGCATCACCAAATCAATGGACATGAGTTTGAGTAAACTCTTGGAGTTGGTGATGGACAGGGAGGCCTGTCATGCTGCAGTCCATGGGGTCGCAAAAAGTCAGACACAACTGAGTGACTGAACTGTACAGAACTGAAGATTATATGTAATATAGATATAGTTAGTAAAAATAGTTGATAAGCCTAAAGATTTTTATTATATTGTATTCTGTGATTTTTCATGTAGTAAATGTAATTTTTATTCATCCATCTTTTTTGATGTACAGTTGACAAATATAAAATGTATATATTTAAGATTTATAATATGACAATTTGATATATGTATATTGTTAAAAGATTACCAAAATAAAGCAAATTAATACATCCATTACCTCACATACTTTTCTTGTGTGGGTGGTAGGAACACTTANAGTAAATGTAATTTTTATTCATCCATCTTTTTTGATGTACAGTTGACAAATATAAAATGTATATATTTAAGATTTATAATATGACAATTTGATATATGTATATTGTTAAAAGATTACCAAAATAAAGCAAATTAATACATCCATTGCCTCACATACTTTTCTTGTGTGGGTGGTAGGAACACTTATGATCTACCTTCTTAGTATCTTTCTAGCATACAATACATTTACCATACTGTACTTTATGCCATAATATGCCATATCTGTCTTTTCTATGCTGTGAAAGACTGCCTTCAAAATCTGAAGCTAAAAATGATTAATTTTCACTCTCTGGTTATCCCCTGCTTCCAAGATGGTAATGATATTTGGAGCAAAGAGAAGCAAAAATTTTTTGTGCTGGGTAGAGGTACTCATGGTAAAATTTTTCTTTCTAGGTAAATATAGAAGTGTACCTGAGAAGCACTGTCTCACCAATTCGACTGTCCTTCATCTTACATTCCTCTGTATATTATTATATGGGACCATTATCTTTAGGTTTTGTAGCCATGTTAGAGGGCTTCCTGGAGAAGGAAATGGCAACCCACTTCAGTATTCTTGCCTGGAGAATCCCAGGGATGAGGGAGCCTGTTGGGCTACTGTCTATGGGGTCTCACAGAGTCGGACACGACTGAAGCAACTTAGCAGCAGCAGCAGCAGTAGGGGACTTCCCTGGTGGCTCAGTGGTAATGAGCCTGTTTGTCAATGCAGAAGGCATAAGAGATCTTCCCTGGGTCAGGAAGATCCCCTGGAGGAGGACATAGCAGCCCAATCCTGTATCCTTGCCTGGAGAATCCCACAGTCAAAGGTTCCTGGCTGACTACAGTCTATAGGGTCACATAGAGTCAGACATGACTGAAGTGACTTAACAGACACACATATCCTTAATAATAACATTTTGCCTCCCATCCCACCTTGTAGCTATCTTCCTGCAGACTTCTGGTACATAGGAATCTAACTGTCATTCTTTAATCCACTGTGAGTCAGGCATTCTTTTATTTCTTACTGAAAGCATTCCAGTTAATATAACAAGTAAATGTATCTACCTGTCTTGATTCAATGATAATTGAAAGATAATTGAAATGGTTTGTAAATACTACATGTAATCATACTGTGTTGTAACTGTATCTCATATCTCTCAGGAACATTTTGAATCAAGCCATAGCTCTACTACTAATTAGATATTTATCAAGTCCAGTTCAATTTAGCCCAATTTCAAGTGTCAATTTCCTATTTATTTTAGCTCTAAGTTTTCCCCATTCTACCCTCATCTTCCTCACCTGCCACTCCAAACACAGGCCAGACTTTGAGAATCAGCAATAGTCTGAGGAGTTGAGCAATATGGACCTGTCTGTCATTTTCCTTTCCTTCCAGCAAGTCTGGAGGTGAGGCCTGGGCAGCCAACTTTGTTACAGGGGCAAAAGTCTTTTTCACTTCAGAGTGCCCTGAAAGTCTTCACTCCATTTCAAGGGAAAGGCGATTTTCCAACAGCAATTGTTGGGTGTGTCAAATAAAATGAAATCTAGACTTAATTAGAAAGGCCACTACAAAAGGGACAATCCTCAGAATTTAGGAATATCTCAAAATCAAACAGAAAAATATTTTATTTTATAGCAAAGAGTAAGCAATAAGTAATGAGAAGTTGGGAAAATTCAGAGAAGTGAGTTAGAGAGTCTGACAAAATGTATCTGGTCCTATTTGCCAGTTCTCAGGACACCTAATAAGGCAACATGCCCTGTTTTGAATGTTTGCTCAGGTTTTGAGATAAGCAGAATTCAGGGGCTTGTGGGGAGGAACGAAGCCTAACTTAAGTTTGGTTGAAAGCAAAAGGTACAAAATAGGCAACTATAAACTCTTGATCCGGTGGAATAGCAGTCAGGAAATCATACATAGTTGTTCAGTCACTAAGTTGTGTCTGATCTTTGCGACTCAAGAGACTGCAGCCCACCAGGCGCCTCTGTCCTCCACTATCTCCAGGAGTTTGCTCAAATTCATATCCATTAAGTCGGTGATGCTATCTAACCATTTCATAGTCTGCTGTCCCCTTCTCCTTTTGGTTAATTTTCTTAGTTCTCTCACAGCTTATGCCTTTTGCCTGAGAAATTATTAATAGTGATCCATTTTGCTCTTAAAACTGTCTTATGTAGGGAAATAATTTTATAATCATCCAAGATATGAGCAGTTTTGCTGATGCCTTGCTGAGTCCCTCTGCCTACTTGATTGGCAGGAAACACACAGTGTTACAAAAGCAGATTCATTGGGACCCTCCTTCTCACCTTAGCTTCTCTCACTACATCTCCACTTTCTTGATCAAATAGGCATACAGGGCTTCCTAACTAGGAAGTAATTTTGCTTCCTAAGTAGTCAGACATCTCACCCAAGAATGATATAGCACTGTTTCCATCACGTCAGTTTCCCTGATTCTTATTAGTAATATTTTTTGTTGTTTTTTGTCTCTGTTTTTGTATTTATGCCATCCAATTCTTCATAGAATTTTGAAACTTCTCTTTTCTTTTTTTGAATTCTGCGTATGCAACTTCAAGGGGCTGTGTGGAGATGGGGATACAATTTCTGGATAACAGAGCTAATATAACTGTTTTTTATTCAGGTCTGGCTCCCAGTTTTTTTAATCCTTTCTTTGGTGTACATAGTGTGTTTTTGCCCCTGATTTAGGCACTTGTTTTTATTCCAAATAGAAAAATACCATTAAAAACTACTTAAAATATATCAGTTATTAGATTATGGATTTTTCAAATAACTTATTTTATCATTATTTTTGAGGATTGTTGTGAGGATATATAAGAAGTTGAACACAACATATTATGAGTAACAAAAAATGAACACTAAATGTATTCAGCTATATTCTATACTAATTATTTGAATTGAAAATTAAACCAATGAAAATAATCATTGTGTGTGTGATGGTGTGTGTGTTTGTGTCTTTGTACTTTAAGGGGAAATCATTAATAACTATTAACCAAGTGTATATCCAATACCATCATTTTCACTGTAGCCTTAAAAAATGAATGCAGCTTAGATACTAGTACTAATTATAGCATTTGATTGCTAAAATGTTAAATGTTTCCAACATATTATCCCAGTTGCTGTAAAAAGTATAATCCAAGAATAAGCATTTGGCATAACATTATAATTATAACTCTTGAAGTTTGTGCTCTTTTCCTGACAGGTTCAAAACATACCCTCAAATAAACAAGATGAGTTAAGAGAGAAGCAAAGCAGATAGTATGTTCTAGTATCTTTGTCAGCCATTAGCAGGAGATAACCAGCTTCTAAATAAACCCAGATCCCTCCTTAAATTTTTCAGGAACCCACAAGGGAAAATGTGCAGAAAACTATTAGAGAAGCAAAAAGCAGACTCAGCAGCAACAGCTGAGTTAGGCAACTTTCTCAGGTAACTAGGAAAATCCTGAGTGGTATAAATTTATGAACAGTTTCTAAATTTATTGTGGTGAATAGAAAAGATCCCAGTGGCCAAATCCAATTCAATTAGGATGAAAACGTTTTCCTCCTTAACTGCCAACTTTTGTATGAAAAACTGCTTCTTCTCAAACTCAGTCAATTTTAAAATGTCTACTAGCTGAGTTTGCCTAGCAGGAGTCTAAAGGATCTATTATGCTGACAGATGCTCCCTGCCTTAAGAGTGTACAGAATTTAAATGACATTTATTTTCTGTTCATAGCTATTTACATTAAATTAATATGAAACTAAAACTAAAACTTTGTCAACTGAAACTTGTGCCTATTTAGATTGTACTTTAAATGATTTCAGACATCACTAATAGTCTATATTTTTGTTAATATGCCCTTCTAGTTTTCTGTTTTACATTAGTAAGATACTTGTAAAAATGTTAACTTCTAATATTTGTTACAACTTTGTACTTTATATGGTTTTGAAAATTTGTGTACGTTGTTATGACAATTAGATGAATGGATAGGTGTGTGACAAACCTAGACAGTATATTAAAAAGCAGAGATGTCATTTTGCCAACAAAGGTCTGTATATCAAAGCTATAGTTTTTCCAGTAGTCATGTATGGATGTGAGAGTTGGACCATAAAGAAGGCTGAGTGCCGAAGAATTGATGCTTTCGAACTGTGATGCTGGAGAAGACTTTCAAGCATCCCTTGGACAGCACGGAGTTCAAGCCAGTCAGACCTAAAGGAAAGTAACCCTGAATATTCACTGGAAAGACAGGTGTTAAAGCTGAAACTTCAATATTTTGGCCACCTGATGGGAAGAGCTGACTTATTAGAAAAGACTCTAATGCTGGAAAAGATTGAGGGCAGGAAGAGAAGGGGTCACCAGGGGATGAGATAGTTGGATGGCATCACTGACTCAATAGACATAAGTCTGAGCAAGCTCCAGGAGACAGTGAAGGACAGGGAAGCCTTGTGTTTTGCAGTTCATGGAATCACAAAGAGTAGGATATGACTTAGTGATTGAACAACAGTAAATATATTCAATTAATTATTGGGGAAAAATAGTTTTGTCTTAAGTTCTCTATAATTGTTAAGACATTGAGTGATAGAACTAGGACCTAGAATCTTTTCTAACTAGCTCAGATTGCATCATATTAAGCTCTACTGCATTGTATGAATTCAGGTGAAAACATATTCATTGTGTTGCATATTCACAAAATAAATAAAATGAAAGATTTGAAGCAATAGTCCATATATCTAGGAAAAACTTTTGTCTTTTATTTTGTGTGTGAATGTTGGGGAGGGGAGTGTTAGACATTTTCATAAATTACCTACAGGGTGTTTTAATTTATTGTTTTTAAGCTAATTATTATTACCTCTCTGTATTAGTTTACTGATACTGCCTTAACAAAGTACTATAAATTTCAACAGTAGAAAATTCTTTTCTCACATTTCTGTAGGCTAGATGTTCAAAATAAATTTGTCAACAGGCTTAGTTCCTTGTGAGGATTGAGAGCAGCATCATTCCAGGATTATCTCCCTGGCTTATCAATAGTCATCTTCTCCCTTTGCCGCTTTGCATCATCTTTCCTCTATGAATATGTCTCTGTATCCAGATTTCTTTTATAAGGACGCCAATAACATTAGATTATGGACCACCCTTATAAGTTCACTTTAACTTGATTTATTCTGTAAAGATCTTATTCCAAATAAGATTGTTTCTCAGGATGAGAAAATTTAAATAAATACATTACTTAAACCTAATCTCCATTCCTTAAAATACCTTTTTTTTTCTCTTTTTGTAGTGCTGTGATCAGTTGCCCTTACTCTTATTGAAAGCCAACTTTATGGTGATCTTGATTTCATCACTCAACAGTACATTTTATATTTTTAATCTTCAGATTTTCTTTACAAACTTCATACATGATTTTTTTTGTTATTATTTCTTTAGATTCTTAACATTCAGTTATTCACTCATAGTTTTCCTATCATCTTTGTCATTCTTAACAGTTGAGCTCCTGAAAAATCATACCTATCTAATTTATCCTTTATCTCATCGCCGTTCAGTTTCTACACTCATAGTTTCACCAAACTACTCTGATCTGTTTCTCAAAATCAATATAAAAAGTGATTCAATCATCTCTCATGCTCCTTTCCAAATCTTTTTCATGTGTTTCTTCTACCTCAGATATGTGTATAACCTTACACTTTACTTAACTCATAACTCTTGCTTCTTATAACTCCCAACATAGTAGAAATCAGTTATTTGATTCTAAAGTTCTTATTCTATATATATATAGATATTACAGAAGCATTTAAGACATGACCTTTAGTACTTATCTTATTGATAAGGATCTTTTATACTCATTGTTTTGTAACCCATATGAGTCACTTGAAGACTAGATAAAGTGCATTTTAGACGTACAGTATAGGGGAAAATAATTACATTGTCTGTAATTACAGTTACAGAATAGGAGAGCTCTCATTGGTGACAAAGATGTACTGTTGTTTTTCTGCCTTATCAAAATGTAGTTCTATCCATCTATATTTCCAAAACTTAAAATATTTAAAATTGTGCTATAGTAAGAGAATAAAGAATGAAATAATCATTTAAAGACTAGTAAACAATGATAAATATGTGATTTTAAAAGTGCTAAAAGGAAGAATTTGCATCAGTTCAGTTCAGTCACTCAGTCACGTCCAACTCTTTGTGACCCCATGAATCGCAGCATGCCAGGCCTCCCTGTCCACCACCAACTCCCAGGGTTCACTCAAACTCACATTCATCGAATCGGTGATGCCATTCAGCCATCTAATCCTCTGTCATCCCCTTCTCCTCCTGCACCCAATCCCTCCCAGCATCAGAGTCTTTTCCAATGAGTCAATTCTTCACATGTAGTGGCCAAAGTACTGGAGTTTCACCTTTAGCATCATTTCTTCCAAAGAACGCCCAGGACTGATCTCCTTTAGGATGGACTGGTTGATCTCCTTGCAGTCCAAGGGACTCTCAATAGTCTTCTCCAACACCACAGTTCAAAAGCATCAATTCTTCGTTGCTCAGCTCTCTTCACAATCCACTCTCATATCCCATGCATGACTACTGGAGAAACCATAGCCTTGACTAGATGTACCTTAGTTGGTAAAGTAATGGCTCTGCTTTTTAATATGATATCTAGTTTGGCCATAACTTTCCTTCCATGGAGTAAGTGTCTTTTAGTTTCATGGCTGCAATCACCATCTCCAGTGATTTGGGAGCCCCCCAAAATACAATCTGACACTGTTTCCACTGTTTCCCCATCAATTTCCCATGAAGTGACAGGACTAGATGCCATGATCTTAGTTTTCTGAATATTGAGCTTTAAGCCAACTTTTTCACTTTCTTCTTTCACTTTCATCAAGAAGCTTTTTAGTTTCTATTCACTTTCTGCCATAAGGGTGGTGTCATCTGCATATCTGAGATTATTGATATTTCTCCCATCAATCTTGCATAAAAGTATTGATTAAAAACACTCTAGCAAGTAGAATTAGATGACCAGCATACAATTTTTGCATCTTTGCTCTTTTGAAATTCTAATATATATTAAAATAACTATGTATCATATATACAATTTTGAAATCATATAAGAAACTCTATATTGCAGCAAAAATTATTTTATTTTTATATGATCCAATATAAAAAATGGTCCATTGGTAAATATGATCAATGGACAAATATGATCCATATTGGATTCAGATGATATGATATAAAAAAATGAAAAATTGGTACCATAAAAGCTGTGTATTTTGACACTAGTCTATATATCATTATTTAGATTTCAAATATGGTTCTATGTTCTTCTTTTAAGAATAATAAGCATGAAATCATCCAGATAGGAAAAGAAGAAGTAAAACTCTCACTGTTTGCAGATGACATGATTCTCTACATAGAAAACACTAAAGACTCCACCAGAAAATTACTAGAGCTAATCAATGAATATAGTAAAATTACAGGATATAAAATCAACACACAGAAATCCCTTGCATTCCTATACACTAATAATGAGAAAACAGAAAGAGAAATGAAAAAAACAATTCCATTCACCTATGCAATGAAAAAAATTAATACTTAGGAATATATCTACCTAAAGAAACAAAAGACCTGTATATAGCAAACTATAAAACTCTGTTGAAAGAAATCAAAGAGGACACAAATAGATGGAGAAATCCATTTCATGGATTGGAAGAATCAATATAGTGAAAATGAGTTTACTACCCAAAGCAATCTATAGATTCAGTGCAATCCCTATCAAACTACCAACAGTATTTTTCAGAGAACTAGAATAAATAATTTCAGAATTTGTATAGAAATATAAAAAACCTCAAATAGCCAAAGCAATCTTGAGAAAGAAGAATGGAGCTGGAAGAATCAACCTGCCTGACTTCAGGCTCTACTACAAAGCAACAGTCAACAAGACATATGGTGCTGGCACAAAGACAGAAATATAGATCAGTGGAACAAAATAGAAAGCCCAGAGATAAATCCATGCACCTATGGACACCTTATCTTTCACAAAAGAGACAAGAATATACAATGGATAAAAGATAAGCTCTTTAACAAGTGTTGCTGGGAAAACTGGTCAACAACCTATAAAAGAATGAAACTAGAACACTTTCTAACACCATACACAAAAATAAACTCAAAATGGATTAAAGATCTAACTGTAAGACCAGAAACTGTAAAATTCCTAGAGGAGGACATAGGCAAAACACTCTCTGACATAAATCATAGCAGAATCCTCTGTGATCCATCTCCAAGAATATTGGAAATTAAAGCAAAAATAAACAAATGGGACCTAATTAAAATTAAAAGCTTCTGCACAACAAAGGAAACTATAAGCAAGGTGAAAACCCAGCCTTCACAGTGGGAGAAAATAATAGCAAACGAAGCAACTGACAAAGAATTAATCTCAAAAGTATAAAGCAACTCTTGCAGCTCAATTCTAGAAAAATAAACGACCCAATAAAAAAATGGGCCAAAGAACTAAACTGACATTTCTCTAAAGAAGACATACAGATGGCTAACAAATATTAAAAGATGCTCAACATCACTCATTATCAGAGAAATGCAAATCAAAACCACAGTGAGGTACCATTTCATGCCAGTCAGAATCCAAAAGTCTATAAGCAATAAATGCTGGAGAGGGTGTGGAGAAAAGGAAACCCTCTTATACTGCTGGTGGGAATGCAAACTAGTACAGCCACTATGGAGAGCAGTGTGGAGATTCCTTAAAAAACTGAAAATAGAACTGCCATATGACCCAGCAATTTCACTACTGGGCATACACACTGAGGAAACCAGAATTGAAAGAGACAGATGTACTCCAATTTTCACCCTAGCACTGTTTATAATAGCCAGGATATGGAAGCAACCTAGATGTCCATCAGCAGATGAATGGATAAGAAAGCTGTGGTGCATATATACAATGGAATGTTACTCATCCATTAAAAAGAATACATATGAATAAGTTCTAATGAGGTGGATTAAACTGGAACCTATTATACAGAGTGAAGTAGTCCAGGAAGAAAAACACCAATACACTGTACTAACACATATATATGGAATTTAGAAAGATCTAATGATACCTATATGTGAGACAGCAAAAGAGACACAGATGTATAGAACAATCTTTGGGACTCTGTGGGAGAGGGAGAAGGTGGAATGATTTGGGAGAAATGCACTGAAACATGTATATTGTCATATATGAAATGAATTGTCAGTCCAGGTTCGATGCACAATACAGGGTGCTCAGGGCTGGTGCACTGGGATGACCCTGAGGGATGGCGAGGGTAGAGAGGGGAGTTCAGGATGGGGAACCCAAGTATGCCCATGGCGGATTCAGGTCAATGTATGGCAAAATCACTAAAATATTGTAAAGTAATTAGCCTCCAATTAAAATAAATAAATATATATTTAATAATAATAAAACCTTGTTTTAAAATGCATGTTTTATTATTTTTGAAAAATATAATTTAGTTGACAGTAAGACATAAATTTAATGCTGAATAAAAACTTTGCCATTGATCTGTTTTGTATAGCTTCTTCAGTCTTATTGGTTTTTTTTTTAATAAAGTGTAAATTTTCCTTGTCTTTTATTTTGATCTCAGACTAGTAATAAACAATGATTTTTCATAATAAATGATGACTAAATTAATTTCAGTACCTACTGTACAAGTTTTAAAACTTAGCAGCATCAATTTGTGTTTATAGAATACAATATGAAATTAAAGCTATTACTTTCATAACGCCAAGTGGCAAAGGACTATAAAGTCATTCATTATCTTAATTGTAAAATTGATTATAATGGAAATTATCTATTTTAAATAATATTTGCATAATTTGGAAGCAGTATGTAAAATACAATGCTTTACTCTGTGATCATGCCTACTTTAATATGTGCCCTTTAAGTAAAAAATTTACTTTGTAATTAAAATTTTATTTTATGATATTTTCACAGAATTGTTTAGATTTGGAAATACATGCTTCATTTCTTTAGGAATAAATATTTACCTGGTAGAATTAAGATCAGATTGACTAGTTTTCTGTGATTATGGTGTCAGTGTGTCTGCCCAGGACAGGTCATGGTTAAGAGGTCTGACAGAATGTGGTCCACTGGAGAAGGGAATGGCAAACCACTTCAGTATTCTTGCCTTGAAAACCCCACAAACAGTATGAAAAGGCAAAATGATAGGATAATGAAAAGGAACTTCCCAGGTCGGTAGGTGCCCTATATGCTACTGGAGATCAGTTGAGAAATAACTCCAGAAAGAATAAAGGGATGAGGCCAAAACAAAAACAATACCCAGTTGTGGATATGACTGGTTATAGAAGCAAGGTCTGATGCTGTAAAGAGCAATATTGCATAGGAACCTGGACTGTTAGGTCCATGAATCAAGGCAAATTGGAAGTGGTCAAACAGGAGATGGAAAGAGTGAACATCGACATTCTAGGAATCAGCTACCTAAAATGGACAGGAATGGGTGAATTTAACTCAGATGACCATTATATCTACTACTGTGGACAAGAATCCCTTAGAAGAAATGGAGTAGCCATCATTGTCAACAAAAGAGCCCAAAATGCAGTACTTGGATGCAATCTCGCAAATGACAGAATGATCTCTGTTTGCTTCCAAGGCAAACCATTCAATATCATGGTAATCCAAGTCTCTGCCCAACTAGTAATGCTGAAGAAACTGAAGTTGAATGGTTCTATGAATACCTACAAGACCTTTGAGAACTAACACCCAAAAAAAGGTGCCCATTTCATTATAGGAGACTGGAATGCAAAAGTAGGAAATCAAGAAACACCTGAAGTACAGGCGTTTGGTCTGGAATACGGAATTAGCAAAGGCTAATATAGTTTTGCCAAGAGAACACACTGGTCACAGCAAACACACTCTTCAAATAACACAAGAGAAGACTTTACACATGGACATCACCAGGTGGTCAACACTGAAATCAGATTGATTATAATTTTGCAGCCAAAAATGGAGAAGCTCTATACAGTCAGCAAAAACAAGACTGGGAACTGACTGTGGCTCAGATCATGAACTCTATATTGCCAAATCTGCCTTAAATTGAAGAAAGTAGGGAAAACCACTAGACCATTCAGGTATTACATAAATCAAATCCCTTATGATTATACCGGAGAAGGCAATGGCACCCCACTCCAGTACTCTTGCCTGGAAAATCCCATGGACAGAGGAGGATGGTAGGCTGCAGTCCATGGGGTCACTACTAGTCAGACAGGACTGAGTGACTTCTCTTTCACTTTTCACTTTCATGCATTGGAGAGGGAAATGGCAACCCACTCCAGTGTTCTTGCCTGGAGAATCCCAGGGACGGGGGAACCTGCTGGGCTTCCATTTATGGGGTCACACAGAGTCAGACACGACTGAAGCGANGACTGAACGACTTCTCTTTCACTTTTCACTTTCATGCATTGGAGAGGGAAATGGCAACCCACTCCAGTGTTCTTGCCTGGAGAATCCCAGGGACGGGGGAACCTGCTGGGCTTCCATTTATGGGGTCACACAGAGTCAGACACGACTGAAGCGACTTAGCAGTAGCAATATGATTATACAGTGGAAGTGAGAAATAGATTTAAGGGCCTAGATCTGATAGAGTCCCTGATGAGCTATGGACATCTTGACATTGTACAGGAGACAGGGATCAAGATCAGCCCCATGGAAAAGAAATGCACAAAAGCAAAATGACTGTCTGAGGAGGCCTTACAAATAGCAGTGAAAAGAAGGGAAGCAAAAAGCAAAGGAGAAAAGGAAAGATATAAGCATATGAATGCAGAGTTCCACAGAATAGTAAGGAGAGATAAAGCCTTCCTCAGTGATCAATGCAAAGAAATAAAGGAAAACAACAGAATGGGAAAGAATAGAGAATTCTTCAAGAAAATTAGAGACACCAAGGGAACATTTCATGCAAACATGGGCTGAAAGGACAGAAATTGTATGGACCTGACAGAAGCAGAAGATATTAAGATGTGGCAAGAATACACAGAACTATACAAAAACAATCTTCATGACCAAGATAATCACGATTGTGTGATCACTCACCTAGAGCCAGACATCCTGGAATGTGAAGTCAAGTGGGCCTTAGAAAGCATCACTACGAACAAAGGTAGTGGAGGTGATGGAATTCCAGTGGAGCTATTTTAAATCCTGAAAGATGATGCTGTGAAAGTGCTGCATCTAATATGCCAGCAAATTTGGAAAACTCAGCAGTGGCTACAGGACTGGAAAAGATCAGTTTTCATTCCAACCAAAGAAAGGCAATGCCAAATAATGCTCAAACTACCACACAATTGCACTCATCTCACACGATAGTAAAGTAAACCTCAAAATTCTCCCAACCAGGTTTCAGCAGTGTGTGAATTGTGACCTTCCTGATGATTAAGCTGGTTTTAGAAAAGGCAGAGGAACCAGAGATGAAATGGCCAACATCCGCTGGATCATGGAAAAAGCAAGAGAGCTCCAGAAAAACATCTATTTTTGCTTTATTGAGTATGCCAAAGCCTTTAACTGTGTGGATCACAATAAACTGTGGAAAATTCTTTAAGAGATAGAAATTCCAGACCACCTGACCTGCCTATTGAGAAATCTATATGCAGGTCAGTAAGCAACAGTTAGAACTGGACATGGAACAACAGACTGGTTCCAAATAGGAAAAGGAGTACATCAAGGCTGTATATTGTCACCCTGCTTATGTAAC